>SNQJ01S0052154.1:45621-61243 GCA_010110895.2 Picea sitchensis | reverse complement strand
TATATATATATATAATAAATTGATTGAACATATTGAAAATGAGGTATGATAAAAGAGATTGATTTTAAATATGAAACAATATCACTTATCTATAACATTTCATCTATTTGTATTATTTGAGATTTTGGTTTAAATAAATGGTATTTTTTCTATTCCATTTAGTATATTGTAGGTATTTGATATTTTTATTTTTATTAGAATAATTAACTTTTATTTATTTTATAGTTTATTGTGTGATATTTGATTATATGAGAATGTTGTGGTTGTTATTGTATTGGTCATTGTAATATAGAGTTTGTTTTTATGGAGGAGTTTGCTTCTAAGTTTTAGGAGGTTGTTAGTTCTAATTAGAAATGAGAAATTCTTTTCAATTAGTTGGCTCTTATTTTTGTGTGTGGTTGAGATACTTTCTCAATAAGTTGTTAGTGTGCTAAGATAGTGTGCCTATCTTAAGGAAAAACTTGACGATTTTATATGTAACATTGTTTTGATATAATAGATTACTCGACATAGTTTTAGTGTGTAGAAACAATGCATACTTTCCCATTTCTCTACAATTTCAACTTTCTATTCCATTATCATATTAAAGATATATGAGATTTAAGCGAAATGATATATTGGTACAACATGTATTGTACTTCCTTTTCAATTTGTCAAATCATATATCAAAAAATAAATAAAATTGTACTTGTCTTCATATCAACTTTATTGAACAATACATTAACAATGCAAAAATTGTGTATTGTATATTTTTTATTTTGTATATCAAAAAATCAATATTTTTTGTGGTTGACAATGAAAAAAACCGTCACATATGTAAGTTTTAAACCTTTTACAGTAATTCAATGCACACACAAATTATTAATACATAAAATACAACAATTGCAATCACACATATACATAGAGATTTACCTTGGAAACCCAACCGAGAAAACCATCAACCGGTTTTAGACCAACACCACTAATTCTATTATCATGCAACTTCATTGTTTTCAATACAATATATAGGAGCCCACGACATCTAAAAAACCCTAATCCATTGACCTATATTAGATTACAACCTTAATTCCTTAAATGGAATTAGAAAACCATTGGGCTGAAATAACATGTGCCACTAAACTACCAAAGGTTAAAAAACCGCCCCCACCAAAAGTGAAAGACCGCCCCCACCAAAGGTGAAAGACCGCCCAAAATTTTGGCAAATAAACCCCCCAGTTGTTTTTTGGGGCTCCACCCCCGAAACCCCTAGTAGGGGGACCCATAATTGTGCAAAGAATATAACACATACCCGAAATTATTCCACTTGTTTTTTTTTTTTTTGCATATAGGGGTCATAAGATTTTATGATCAACAATCCAAGGAATACATTCCCATTGATTATCTACACCGAGAGAACTTCTTAGTGCTCACAATTTTTTTTAATGAATATGCAACATTCTCCAAAGTGTTCACCTTCACTAGCAACACCTTCTTCTCTTCAACCATGTCTCTGAAAAAATGATACTAAACATCGATATTCTTTGTCTTAGAATGATAAGATGGGTTCCTTGCCGAGAACATTGCACTCTGACTATAATAACCAATCCTTACATTTTTTTGTACCGGCCCAATATGTAAACACAATCTTTGTAACCATACTGCTTCCTTGATTGCATGAGTGGTTTCCATGTATTAATATTATGTAGTTGAGAGTGCCACTACAAACTGTATTTTGCTCATCCAACTGATTTCTCCTGCAAATAGGTCAAACACATACCCACTTGTAGATTTTCTACGATCCAAATCTCTATTCTAGTCTGCATCAACAAAGCCATGTATGTCCAACACTCTATCCAATCCTGATCTTCCTTGGTAACATAATCCATAAGTATTAGTGCCACACAAACCAAAACCCTCTTTACCGCTACCCAATTCTCCTTCCCTAGTTTTGACATACACTTGCTCAAAACTCCCACTGCATGTGCAATGTCCGATCGAGTACAAACCATTGCATACATCAAACTTCCAACTGTACTAGCAAACATAACACGATAAATTTCTTCTTCCTCTTCTTGTGTCTCCAGACACTAATTTGCAAATAAATTTACACCTACAGGAATAGGGACCTTGACAGGTTTACATTCCTGCATATTAAACCTCCAAAATTTTAACCGAACATATTTTCTTTTGTTCAACTAGAGTTTCTTGTTTTCCCGGTTTCTTTTAATTTCCATGCCCAAAATAAATTTTATAGCACCAAGATCTTTCATGTCAAATTTAGAGGACAACTAAGTTTTCACATCTTGGATAATTTCCTTGTTGTTTCCTATCAACAACATATCATCCACATACAATACCAAATAAATAAGACGATCACCTACTATTTTAAAATACACATAGTGGTCGGCTTTGCTTCTTGTGAAGCCAAGTTCCAATATATAAGTATATAATTTTTTATACCACATCCTTGGTGATTGCTTTAACCCATACATGGACTTTTCTAGCTTGCATACTAGGTCTTTCTTTCCCTTCACTGCAAATCCTTATGGCTGCTTCATGTAGATTTCTTCTTCCAGATCCCCATGTAGTAATGTTCTCTTCACATCCATCTATTCTACTTCAAAATCAAAAGAAGTAGCAACAAATCAAAGAAATATAATAGAATTTGATTTGGCAATATGAGAAAAAAATTCACCAAAGTCAATTCCCTCTACCTGGGAATAACCTTTTTCTACTAATCAAGCATTGTATTTCTCCACTTTTCCTTCTACATTCAACTTCTTCTTAAACACCCATTTGCTACCAATGGGATTCCTTCTAGTTGGCGACTCCACTAGATCATAAGCCTCATTCTTTTCCAAGGCTTCCATTTCTTCAACCATGGATTTTTTCTAGAGTTTTCCATCCTCTGAATCCACTTCCTCCTTCTAGGATCATCATTGGTAATAAACAAAACACAAATTGAATGGAAATCAAGTGTACTATACCTTTATGGTTTCCTTCTTTACCGAACCGATCTCCTCAATAATGGAGTATGGGGCTCTTCTTCTTCTTCTGATTCATGTTCTTATGTAGATTCTGATTCATTATCCTTCAATTCAAACTCTATTTTCTATGGTTCTTCCTCCCTCTGTAGGACTTCCTGTTTGAAAACATCTTTGATTTATCTAAATGCCACATCTCACTTGTAGACTAACTTCTTAGTTTTTGGGTTCCAAAGCTTATAACCTTTTAGATAGTCTTTATAGCCAATACATATACACTTTTCAACATTTTTGTCGAGCTTACTCCTATTGTCCTTTAGAACGTGTACACAAGCATCACAGCCAAAAAACCTGAGATGTGTCAAAGATGCTTTCTTACTAGTCCATACATCGTGTGGAGTCATTGATGAGGGTGATTGATTTACTAGGTAACATGCAATGTTCATTGCCTCTGCCCATAATTCCTATCCCAACCTGACACCATTGAGCATGCTCCTTACTCTTTCCATCAATGTCATGTTCATCCTTTCTACAACTCCATTATGCTAAGATGTGTATGGAGTAGTATTCTAACTTACTACATTTATTACATAATTTCTTGAATTCATTCTCACCGAATTATCCACCATTATCCATCCTCAACATCTTAATTTTCTTCTCTATCTGATTTTCCAAAAGAGCCTTAAACTCTTTAAATTTGTTAAAGACTTTAGATTTCCCTAAGGAAATAAATCTATGTATTCCTTGATAAGCCATTTATAAATGAGACATAATACACATATTTACCTAGTGATAGAATCGTCACGGGTGCAAACGCATCACTGTGCACCAATTGTAAAATTCCCCTGCCCTCATAGCTCAATAGGAGAATCTTACCCAATTCTTCTTCCCATACAAGCAATGTTCACATAAATCAAGATCCAGAGAGTAATTCGACATACCTTCAACCATATCTTTACCATGCAGTACTTGAATCCCCTTCTCTCCAATATTCCCCAGTCTTTGATGCCACAACATAGTCTTTTTTCTAGAGATCGCATGAGTTTTTCCTTTTTCAACGCTAATCTCAGGAAAAATGGAATTGTTGCACCTCACACTAATAGTGCTTCCCAACAAATTATACAAAGTTCCAATCTAAAATACCGTCAACAAAACCATTTCTCCTTGAACCATCCTCTAGGTTTCCTTTTCAAACATTGTTTTTTACACCTGCATCATCCATCTTGCTTATAGAAATCAAACTCCTAGACAATCTTGGGATATGCAGAACACCAGGGAATGTTCTAATCTTACCATCCACGAGCTTCAACTTGACTTTTCCTCATCCTACAATTTTTGTTGTCGAGACATATCTTAGAAAAACATCACCCCCATCATACCTATTTTATACTCGCAAAACCACTCCCTGTGAGGAGTCATATGAAAAGATGCACTTGAGTAAACCAACCATGCCTCATGATTTACATGTGTGCTTGAACAAGCCAAGTACACATCCCCTCCTTCATTTGTGAAGGTTCTTACTCCTGTAGAAGGGGCATCATTGGATTCCTTCCCTTTCTTAACACTTTTGGATCTACATTGTTTCTTGTAATGCCATTATTTTCCACATCTCCAACACACCTTTACGAATTTTCCTAAAGTTTTAGATCTTCCTTTAGATTTATATCTCCCACTTGAGGACTTATTTTTATTTCTTTCCTAGGAGCATCCTCTTACAAATAAGGAATCTATGCTATGGATTTTCATGTTTTTTCTCCTCGTCTCCTTTGACAACAAGGATGAGACCACATCATTGAAACTTAAAGTAGTTGCATTACCACCTATGGACACAACCAAACTATCCCACGAGTTTGGTAAAGAGCACAATAAACTGATACACTAATATTCATCGGAAATATTAATATCAATAGACAATAACCAACTTACCATAGTATTGAAGGAGTGCATATGGTATGTTACTGAGTCTCCATATTTCATACTCAGGTTGTACATTTTCTTCTGTCGGAAAAAAATGTTTAATAGGGACTTATACTAATACAAATCCCCTAACGTATTCTGTAATTCCTTGGTTGTAGCTTCCCTTGACACATTCAATAATACTGAAATTAAGAGACACAATTGGATTGTGCTCTTTTCCTTTCGATCCAATTTTGTCCAGTCTTACATTGACATTCCCATAGGTGCAATACCTAGATCTACAATGACCCATTGATATTTGTCTACTTAAAGATATTCCATCTTGAGCCATACCAAAAGTAAGTTTTAAACCTATTTTTACACCTGCATCTTCCATCTTGCTTACATAAATCAAATTTCTAGCCAATCCTGGGATGTGCAGAACACTAGGGAGTTTTCTAATCCTACCATCCATGAGATTCAACTTGAAATTTTCTCCCCCCTATAATTTTAGTTGTTGAGACATCTCCTAGAAAAACATCACCCCCATCATACATTTCATAATCACAAAACCACTCCCTGTGAGCAGTCATATGAAAATATGCACCTGAGTCGACCAACCATACCTCATGATCTGCATGTGTGCTTGAAGAAGCCAACTACACACCCCCTCCTTCATTTACAAAGGTTTTTTATTCTATAGAAGTGGAATCGTATGATCCCTTCACTCTCTCAACACTTTTGTATCTACATTGTTTCTTGTAATGCACTTCTTTTCCACATCTCCACCACACCTTTATGGTTTTTCTTGGAGATTTTGATCTTCCTCTAGATTTAGATCTCCCACTTGAGGACTTATTTTATTTTCTTTCCTGGGAGCGTTCTCTTACAAATAAGGCATCCGTGCTCTGGCTTTCCATGTTTTTCCGCCTCATCTCCTCTGACAACAAGGATGAGAGCACATCATTGAAACTTAAAGTAGTTGCATTAATGCCTATGGCCACAACAAACTATCCCATGAGTTTGGTAATGAGAACCATAAAATCATACACTTATATTCGTCAGAAATATTAATATCATCATAAAATAACTGACTTACCATATTATTGAAGGCGTTCAAATGCTCTATTACCAAGTCCCCATCTTTCATCCTCAAGTTGTAAAACTTATTTTGCAGGAAACGTTTGTTTACCAAGGACTTAGAATGATACAAAGCCCCTAAATTATTCCATAATTCCTTGGCTGTAGCTTCCCCTAACACATTCAGTAATACTAAATTTGAGAGACACAATCAAATTGTGCTCTTTTTCTTCCAATCCAACATTATCCCGTCTTTTGTTGAAATTCATGTAGGTGGAGTACCTGGATCTACAATGACCCATTGATCTTTGTCCACCAAAATATATTACATCTTGAGCTATACCAAATGTAAGTTTTAAACCTATTTTTACACATACATCACCCATATTGCTTATAGAAATCAAATTCCTGTCCAATCTTGGGATGTGCAGTACACGAAGGAGTGTTATAATCCTACCATCCATGAGCTTCAACTTGACTTTTCTCATCCTACAATCTTGGCTATTGAGTCATCTCATAGAAAAACATCACCCCCATTATACCTGTCATACTCTCAAAACCACTCCCCGTGAGGAGTCCTATGAAATGATGCACCTGAGTTGACCAACCATGCCTCATGTTTTGCATGTGTGTTTGAAGAAGCCAAGTACACATCCTCTCCTTCATCTACGAAGGTTTTTTCTTCTATAGAAGGGGAATCATAAGATCCCTTCCCTCTCTCAACTCTTTTGGATCTACATTGTTTCTTGTAAGTCCCTTCTTTTCCACATCTCTAGCATACCTTTACAATTTTTCTTGGAGATTTAGATCTTCCTCTAGATTTAAATCTCCCACTTGAGGACTTTTTTATTTCTTTCCTCGGAGCGTCCTCTTACAAATAAGGAATATGTGCTCTAGCTTTCCATATTTTTCCACCTCATCTCCTCCAACAACAAGGACATCATCGAAACTTAAAATAGTTTCATTACTACCTATGGCCACAAACAAACTATCCCACAAGTCTGGTAAAGAGCACAATAAACCGATACACTTGTCTTCATAAAAAATCTTAATATTAACAAACAATAACTGACTTACCACAATATTGAAGGCGTTCAAATGCTCTGTTACTGAGTCTCCATATTTCATCCTTAGGTTGTACAACTTCTCTTGCAGAAACAAATTGTTTACCACTGACTTAAACTGATACAAATCCCCTAACATATTCCATAATTCCTTGGCAGTAGCTTCCACTGACACATTTTGTAATACTGAATCCGAGAGAAACAATTGGATTGTGCTCTTTGCCTTTCGATCTAACTTTGTCCAGTCTTTTGTTGACATTCCCTTAGGTGCAGTACATGGATCTACAATGACCCATTGATCTTTGTCTACCAAAATATCTTCCACATTGATCTTCCATAGCTCAAAAATTTGCCCATTAAATTTTTTGATCTCTATTTTTGAACCGCTCACCATTTCTTTTCACCACAAGAATCAATACCGTACTCCCACTGTAACAAGGTTTATTACAAACTCAATCTAAACCATTAGCCACAAAGGCATCCCCCTGAGGCCAACAACTGCTCTGATACCAAATGTAAGTTTTAAACCTTTTATAGTAATGTAATGCACAAAAAAATTCTTAACACATAAAAGAAAATGATTGCAATCATGCATATACATAGAGATTTACCCTGGAAACCTAACCGAGAAAACCAACAATCTATTTTAGAGCCGCACCTCTAATTCTATTATCATGCAATTTCATTGTTTACAATACAATATATAGGATCCCGCGACAACCAAAAAACCCATAAGCCATTGACCTAGATTAGATTACAACCTTAATCCCTTAACTGGAATTGGAAAACTATGGGATGAAATACCATCCGTTGCTAAACCGACAAAGGTGAAAACACTGCCCCTGCCAAAGGCCAAAGACCGGCCAAAAATTTGGCGAATAAACCCCCAAAAAAATTTATTTGAGGGCTCCGCCCCCGAAACTCCTAATAGAGGGACCCACACTCATACAAAGAATATAACACATACCTAACAATGTCAATTTCTCTTTATCCAATCAATAATTATTAAATGATATATTGAATTGTAGAAAATAATTTTAATAATAAATTATTTAGAAACATTATAATTTTTTTTTTTTGGGCAACCCATACAACTAATTAAAAATTTGAAAAACAAAAATCTCTATGGTAGGTAAGGACTAATAAGTTGTAAAGGCGCGGTTTCATACATGGGGTGTATAAGAATCTTACATGTTGTATGTTTTGAAAGGTACAATAGTTAGTAATCTTTCACATATATTGTGAGGATAATTGTTATTCATGTCGATGGAATCAAATCTATGCTTATTTAAATAATTTAATTGTTATTTTATATTTCACATCATGATTTGCTTGATTTACAAAGTTGGTGTAGTAATTTTTTTATTCAATTTTTTTGGTTAAAGATTGTATTATTCATTTCTACCTTTTTCTCTTACTTTTTTTTATTATACTTGTCGATAGGCATGGTATATAGTGTTGAGTTGGGTTTGACTTTTTATTGGTTCATGGTTGACTATAAAATATACACCCCTTTATCTAAAGTTTTAAAAAATAATGATTAATTTTAAATTTTAAATCTCATTTATCTGATATCTTATTGGTCAAAAATTGTGAAGTCTTATCACTGCTTTCACTTTCCCCAATGTTATTGTAATAAATATTTATACCATCTAATCATTTCATGCCTACTCTTTGTCTCCCTATCTCCTTAAATCACATGAAGTAGGCAACCATGATCATGAATGAATAAATTCCCTCGATATGTGGTGGAGCTTCCGGTTTTTTTTTCAACAAGAAAAAAATACGCTTTATATTCAAAAGGATATAAAAGTATACAGGTCTGTTATAACAGATCTAATCAACAGAGGTATACAAGCATATTGCCGAAGAGTTCAAAACATACTACACGAACCAAAAAAAGAGAACTAGTCTCATCAGGTCCAGTATCAAATCCCAAAGATGGGCTGCTCGCAAGTCCAGGCTTTCAAAGATTAATCCTCGAGGTGGGTCCCTCGTTACCTTCTTCCCATCTTGTAAAGAGAATATGTCCCGAAGGCAAGGATAAAGCTCTTTTTGAAAGTATATCAGCCTCCATGTTGTCTCCTCTGTAGATGTGGGTGAAAGTAATATGGTTGAGCAGTTTAGTCGCTTCTCGAGTTCTCTCCTTCCAGCTTATCAGGTCAGCAACATGGAAATCGGCACGTCCGTTCAGCCAATCAATTGTGATTTTGGAGTCGCCAAGCAGTAAAAGCTCACTTATATGTAATCGGCTTGCCAGAGTACAAGACGCCCATGCTCCCATGAGTTCAGCTTTCATATTTGATCCTTGCCCGCAGTTTAGAGTCCACCGGTAGCACGTCTGTGGACTTATAGTTATCTTTCCACCAGCACCACAGTATAATCCATTATGTTGTGCCGCTCCATCGAACCAGGCCACCACTCTATCAAGTGGAACTGTAAAGACGGGTCTGCTGGGTGTTGAAAAGGGTGTCTGATTTCTGTCTACTGATAACTCAGCGAAAATGGAGCATACCACTCCATGCACTGATGGTGGTTTATCCTCAAACAAAGCTGCGTTCCTATTCTTCCATATAAGCCAGCAAAGGAGGATTGGTATCTTTACCTGATTGGATGTGTCCCGCGACCAGTTCTGAAAGCATTTTGATGGACTGTTACCTGTCCATGTGGATGAGGGCGAGAGAGCAGGGGAGATGAGATTCCAAACTGATTTGGAAAAAGTGCAATCTATGAATAGATGTGCACTCGTTTCTTCATTTGTATTGCATAGACAACATCGACTGGGACCCTCCCAACCCCGAGCTTGGAGATTCGGCCACAACAGAAGCTTATTTTCAGTTAAGAGCCAGGCAAATAGTTTCAGCTTGAGATAAATCTTGCACCTCCAGATCGCTCCATGCCCACGCTCAGGAATTATAGTCCAGCTCTTGGCTGCCAGAGCATTGTAAGCATTTTTTGCAGTCAGTTCTCCAGATCTGTCCCCACCTGTCCACAAGAGCAGGTCGGGTCTATTCAATAATCGAACACCCGATTCCATCAGCCTACGAGTAAAGCCGTTCCATTTGCCTGCCAGAGCAGCGTCCAGTTCAAGTTCCTCACTCCTGAGCCAGCAATCACTTATGTGTCCCCCGTTTTGAGCCGATTTTAATTGAAAGAGGAAGTATATGTTTTTTCTATGTAGGTGCTCCAGCAGATTTGTTGAGAGAAGGGCGAGTTTGCCCAGTCCCAGCATGACGTCCCTGCCCACTTCAATTTGAAAACCGTTTCCAGGCTGCCACGAGAGCCAATGGAGAATGATGGGTAGGGTTGTTAAAAGATTCCTCCAAGAAAGAGAACCTTTTATGCAACTCCCAGTGGCCGATCTGAGCCAGAGATGAACCAGAATCTGTGGGAAATATTTTTCTTTTATAACCTTGCTCCAGAGACCGGGCTTCATGAGGATACGCCATAAGGTGTTTTCCAGGAGTGCCTTCTGGAAGAAAGGTAGATTCTTAAGGCCCCAGCCTCTCATTTTCTTCGGTTTTGAGATAACCTCCCATTTGCATAAATGATATCCTGTCAATTTGCTGCCAGTCCACAGAAATGAAAAAATCAATTTACGAATCGAGCTAAGAATAGTGGCAGGGAAGTTTGTTAGCGCCATCCAGTAGACCGGAAGGCTCTCCAGTACTGCTTTGATGAGAATGTATCTCCCTCCCAAGGATAGATGCTTGTTACACCAGTGATGGATTCTGCTCTCAAATTTATCAAGTAACCATAGCCAATCAGTTTTAGAGTATGTGGTGGTTTTGATATTAAATCCCAGGTAGGAGAAACCCTTCTTTAGGTCTGTTGTTCCAATGCCAAATAAGTTTTGCAAGTTTGTTAAGATATGCTCCTGTGTGTTTAAAGCCAGGAAGTGTGACTTATGTAGATTTATCACCAGTCCCGAAGCTGTGCAGAAAGTATGTAAGATTGAGTGTAAGAGTGTCCATTCTGAAAGAATAGCCTTTGTCAAAATAAGCACATCATCTACAAAGAGAATATGTAAGATGTTTAACAGTCCCGAGAAATTTACTCCAGATAGATGGCCCTCTGCTTGACTAGCCTTTAGAAGGATGCTGAGTGCTTCAAGGGTGAAGATAAAAAGGAGAGGTGATAGCGGGCATCCTTGTCGAAGCCCCCTCTCACATCGAAATGTTTTGGTGGGTTCCCCGTTGATCAGAACAGCCATGGTAGCCGAGGAGATACAGCCTAAAATCCAGTTGGTAGTTGCCACCCCAAAGCCACTCTGCAAAAGAATAAGGTGCAAGAAGTTCCAATTTACACAGTCAAATGCCTGCTTGAGATCCAGCTTGAGAAGGATGGCTTGCTGCTTCTTCGAATTTAGAGTGTGAATGCATTCCTGTGCGACACCAACATCATCAAGTATCTGTCTACCTTTCAAGAAGCCAAGATGATCCTCTGAAAGTGCTTTGGAAAGTATGGGGCGAATCCTGTTGGCAATAATTTTAGATATTAGTTTATAACATAAGTTGCAAAGAGATATGGGACGAAAGTCTTTGAACTGTTTGGAATGGTTTGTTTTTGGAATCAAGACTAAAAAGGTGCTATTTAGCCAAGGATTTATCACCCCCCTCAACCGAGCATCCTCCACGACGTCTAGCAGATCCTGCCCCATAATGTCAAAGAAATGTAGGTATAGTTCAACCGACCAACCGTCGGGACCAGGACTCTTCTCTTTTTTGAAGCCCTTGAGAACTGACATAATTTCCTCCTTTGTACAGGGTGATTCCAGTGCAAGTGCCTCTTCAGCTGTTACCATATTAGGGAATCGGCCTGCTAGTTCCACTTGTGCATTGAGGCTTGGTTCAATAGGTTCCTGAAAAAAAGTATTAAAATGATTTACTGCTGCCGCTTTTATATCTTCCTGAGCATGATATGTAATTCCATCCTCCAGTTCTATATCCCAAAGCTGTTTTTTTTATCTACGAGTGCTGGCATATCGATGAAAGAACCTAGTATTTTTGTCTCCCCCAATAAGCCATAGCATCCTGCTCTTTAGTCTCCACCTTTCTTCATCTTCACGCAAGAAGGTTGATCGGTCTCTCTCCAGCTCTCTGATTTTTAAGTTTATGTTCGGAATGTCGGGATTCTGGAGTTGTAAATGGAGCAGAGTTTCCAGCTCCAAATCGATCTTGTTAATGGCTGCCTTTTCTGAAAGCTTTTTATCCTTTAGCCATCTAGTAGTTTGCTGCTGTAGATATTTTAATTTTCTTATCAAATTGCCTTGTGGGTCACCAGACACCAAGTCTTTGAAATTCCCCCACGTTGATCTGACCAAACTGTTAAAAGAAAATTCCTTTAACCACAACGGGTTAAATATGAAGGGCTGTCCCTTCCCAAATTGACCCAAACCAATCTGTAGGCAGATGGCTGCGTGGTCTGATGTAAAGGGTAGGTTTACCCAGGCACGATAGCTTCTAGCAGGTGAAATTACTTCATCAGAAACAAGAAAACGATCTAATCGCTTAGCGATACTGTCCGATCCCTGTCTACCGTTTCGCCAAGTAGGTAAAAGCTCAACCGACTTTACATCAACCAGATTGTTCTTGTAGAATACACGGTTGAAGAAACTCATGTGTGGGTCAATGCATGCTTTATCGCCCCAAATTTCCACCTGGCTGGTGGTTAAGTTAAGCTCACCTGCTATGATCAGATTTTTTGCTGCTAAAAGCCCGATTTCATCCAGGTGTTCCCAAAAGGCCTTGCGATCAGTGCAAGAGCCATATACATTAAGGAAGTTGAGTGAAGTTTTTAATTCAAAGCATTGACCAGTGAGAAGAATCCCCCCGGGACAGAGCATTGGTCTGAGATCAAAATATGTAGGGTCCCATGCGGCCAACAGTCCTCCCGAGGTGCCCACCGAGCTCGCCGCACAAATCAACCAGTTTGGCCTGAGTCGATGCATGAAGTGTCTTGCAGCTGAGGCAGTTACAAGAGTTTCTTGTAGAAAGATAATTGTCGGATGTGTTTTCTCCAGTAGACAACGCAAAGAGGCAATTTTTGAGGCTCCTCCAACCCCTCTTATGTTGAGGGAGAGTAGAATCATGTATTACCCCTTGCAAGGGCTTTAAAATCTCTAAGCGCCCCTTGAGTTGTGTTCGAAGCAGAGTTCTCCGATGCTTTCAGACCAGACAGTGCTTTTTTGCGTGCACTTCGTGTTTTCAACGGAGAAAGTTCAAGCCCAATGCCTCTAGACCATTGAGGATCAGGTTCTTAAGTTGAAGGTATGTTTGAGGAGGATGGGTGATTTGTGGGAGGTAAGTTTGGATGTATAATAGAATTACCAAGATATGTATGGATAGGTATGGAGTCAAAGGGAAGAGGGTGGGTTGTGATATTTGACGGGAACACGGATTCAAGTTGTATATCTGTTTGGCTAGGTTCAGTGTATCAAGGTAAGGTAATCAGTTCAGGTGAATCAGTTAACACTACTGTAGGTGGGGGGACTGCTCCATGGTGGGGGGTGCTATGTGTAAGGGTTGAGAAGTGGGAGCTGGGCAAGGGAGGTAGACGCTGCCAGATGGAGCAGGTTCAGCCGTATGGGAAAGGGAAGTGGGGTGAGTAGGGTCCGGAGACAATGCCTTTGCATCTAATCCGAAAATCTTTTCCTCTTGATTAGCAATGAACAGTCTGTCCCATGATGTCAAAGTGTTGTAGAGTGAAGGACACAGTTGGTGAATCTTACCAATTAATGAGTCCTCAGATGGGTTAGAGTCATGGCCAGCAAACGGTGTCTCCTCTTCATACATCAGATTTGGTGTGGATATGTAACCATCGAAATTGGGGTCTTCTGCTGGATCCAAATCAATGTCAGGTGGCGGGAATCTGTGGCAGTCCCTCCTCAAATGTCCTGTTCTGCGGCAAAAGGAGCATCGAAAAGGGATGCCAAGATAATCCAGGCGTTGTGAGATCAGATTATTACGCCAATCTATTTCTAAGACTTCAGGAAGTCCTGTTTGGATGTCGAGTTCCACATAAACCTTGGCCATTCTTCTGTCCGTCTCTGCAAGAGAGTTTGCATCCACCCTCAAAAATCGCCCTAAGGAGGACCCAATCTGCTCGAGCGCCTGGTGGTTCCAGAGTTGTAGAGGGAGTCCAGGCAGTAAGACCCAGACATGTCTGTGGCTGAAGAATTCAGTAGATGGGTTGAAGCCTAGCCTCCATCTTTTGAGAATGAGGCTACCTTCATTGATGGTCCAGAATCTGTCCAGTATGAGAGTTGAATCTTCAGGCTTGTTAAAGATAAAGCCAATCCAGCCTTGCTGCAACAATAGAGTCTTAGGTAAGTATCCAAGAATAGGCTTCCAGTGTTGAGTAATCCAGTCATCCAAGTTCTGCTTACACTTTTCTTTGTAAGCTAGTCTTCCAACCAGGGCGCATAGGGCCAGGTTGCACGCGTCTGTAAGTCCCACATCCATGCCCAGTATGAGTTTTGGATGTTTTTTTTTTGGCTTCCAGGCTCGAGCTATTCGTTTATGTAAACCAGAAGTTTTGGAGCTAGGTCTAAAGTTGGGGAGCCTCGTCTCTGTTCTGTCTCTTTTCTGGTTTGTGCCTGTCAAGTTTATCTTCTGTTCTGTGGCTGGGCTAGCCCTTCCTGTGGAGTCCTTTATTCCCCCGACAGAGTCTGTCAGGTCAGATAGGTCTTTTGAGGACAGAGACCTACTAGAGTTACCACTGAAGTATGTATTCCCATGCTGTTGGCTCGTCCTTGATGCAGCTGCAGGATCAGTTGGGTCAGGGTTCAAACCTGAGGAGGCAGTCATCATTTTTGTCTTGAAGTGTTTGGAACATAGCTCGTCAATCGAAGCCAGCAACTTTGGGTGGTCCCATGGGTCCCCCATGTTCTCCAGCTAGGAGGTCCTGGCTGTGAGAGTGCACAGTAGAAACTTCAAGCCGGAGTCCGAAGCTGAGACAGGATACCGAATAGTATGAAACCAGGAGAGGTGGGGGCATATCGAGGTCATCATAGGTTGTGGCACTTCTTTCCAGTCAATAAACTATATGAAAATCACTGAGAAAGACATACCAAGTGTTTGGATCCAGCAAACCCAAAACAAGGAGTGGTAGGAATGTGTGCAAGCTGAAAGAAAACAAAGTCTAGTCGGATCAACTGGATAGTCAGATCAGTGCTGTGTGCAAGAAAAAAAATGGGCAAAGAGTCCAAAATAGAGGCAGATAAAACCGATTTTACGAAGCCAGGAAGTGGGCAAGTCAGATCAGCATCTGCGCAAGCAAACGTTTTCAATGACGAGATATTCTTGATCGGTAGATATTGAACAACGATTGATATATGATACGATAATGAAAAGATTTTAAATAAGTAAAAAATTGTGTAAAAAATATTATTATATATAGAAAATGTGTAAAAAATATTATTATATATTTAATTTAAAATTATTTAAATAAATTAATATATAATGTTGTTGTAAGTTATTATTTTTTAAAGAATTAATTTTTTAATGAATTATTTTTAATTAATTTGATTAACTTTTTATTAATTATATTTTTTAATTAAAAATATTTTAAGAAGTTATATATTTTTAATTTTTCCATTGAAAAAAATTATACATAATT
>SNQJ01S0052154.1:21554-45581 GCA_010110895.2 Picea sitchensis | reverse complement strand
GTTTTAGAACAATAATAAATTATATATTATTTTAATTTGATTGATATAAATAATCCCATTCATATATAATAATAATAATAATAATAATCTATTTTTAAGGTCATGACCAAGCCAACACACCAAATTGGTGTATGAGATCCTCTTCTTTGTGGGCAAGGGACCCCCCTCCGCCCAACGATTTTGGTAAAGTCTGTGAAGGTATACATACCTTACCCCCCTCTGGATTTGAACCTGTGACCTCTTAAGAGGAAACACATGTTCTTAACCATATATATATGAATGATTTATATCAAGATTCTCTTCATACAGTCTGAGTGGGCCTAATGGTTAAGAACATGGGTTTCCTCTTAAGAGGTCATGAGTTCAAATCCAGGGGGGTAGGATATGTATATCTCTGTAGACTTTTAGGTGTCTGGCTTGGTCGTGACCTTAAAAATGGATTATTATTATTATAATATGTGTAATGTTTATGTTTTAAGAGTGAGTACTTGTTTTAAGAGTGAGTACTTATTATGGTATATAGTGTTGAGTTAGGTTTGACTTTCTATTAGTTCATGGTTGACTATAAAATATACACCCTTTTATCTAAAGTTTTAAAAAATAATGATTAATTTTAAATCTCCATAGGCATGGTATATAGTGTTGAGTTAGATTTGACTTTTTATTAGTTCATGGTTGACTATAAAATATACACCCTTTTATCTAAAGTTTTAAAAAATAATGATTAATTTTAAATTTTAAATCTCATTTATCTTATTGGCCAAAAACTTTGAAGTCTTATTGTTGCCTTCACTTCCCCCAATGTTATTGTAATAAATATTTCTGCCATGTAGTCATTTCATGCCTCTACTCCTTGTCTCCCTATCTCCTTAAACAATACTTTCATTATTATATTTGGTAGGTATATGCTACCTAGTAGCCTTGTTTTTAATGCAACCGACACATGATTTGAAGGTTATTTGAGTTTCTATCCTTGATGTTTGATTTATCACCTTCAATGAAGCTACAATGATTGGATTCCTTTCATGATCTCGAGGCTCCTATTCATACCTCCTCTTCTCTCCCCTTGAAATGACCTCTCTGCAGTGAGACAAACGGATGAGGCGTTGCCTTTATATTCATGACCATATCAATGTCTTTGTTGCACCATTACGAAAATGGAAAAATAGAATTTGTTGGAGTTGTATGCATAGATTTCTTCGAAGTCTTGCTTGGTTCCACATAATGGTGAGTTGTCTTTGAATATTTCCATTATGAGGGATTTTTATTCTTCTTTTTGGTACTCTATGAAATCTTTTCCTTCAAACATGACACCGCCACATGTCCACGATCAAAACAAACATTGCATCAAAAGACAATGCCTTCATAGTCCATAGGTTGTGTCTAAATTCTATCTCCTCTCTCTAGCTCTCATTGGTTAGGAAGGCCTTTTCTTAAATCAAAAGAAACACGTATCCTAACAAAGGTGTTGTAAGCAATGACATTATTTCTTAGAGCCAAGGTAATAAAATTACATAAATTATTACCAATGGATTTAATAATTTGGTAGCCTTAGTGTTCTAAAGGGATATTAGGTAATCTATCTTAGACCAGAAACTCCAACATAGATTTTGTGTACGGACTAGAACTAAGGTGTCATGGCTTCATAAATATGCTTATGCCCTTCACTAGAAACTTGTTCTATGTTTTTCTTTTTCATGAACTCCATGCTGAAGAAAATTGTGCTAGTGGATGGATAACCATTGTATCCTATAACATAAATCCTTAGGCCACCTCGATCCAATTTTGTAGTTTTTTTAATGAGGGTTATAAACTATTGAACCTACAAACATGTAATGTGCCAAAAAATATGCTTCCTCCTCAATGAACCATGTTGGGTCAAACTTCATCATTGGCATGAATGGTACCTTCTCCACATAGAGACATTCTCCAACATTAGGAAAGAGTTTGATAGTGTTAGGCTAGAACAAGTTTGATAGTGCCTTGACTATTCTTGAATTGAAGGAAAATATCTTAGAAAAACAAAATTTTATCCTTAACTAATTTGAAATGTTTGGATAACTAGTGGAGGAGATCAACTCTTTGTGTTGGGTACCTCTTCTCAAGTGAAGCACCAAGTGCAATGAAACCTTGTAGATGTTAATGAACAATATTGTAGTTTTTGAATTCAAAGTGGAGTTTGACCTAAAATTTTTGTTTGAAAAGGGAGGTGGTGGGAAGGGGAAGAAAGCTTCTACAACATGTGTGCGTGAAGAATAAAGGCTTATGATGTTACAGCACTACAAAAGAAGAAGATCAATAAGGTTGATTCATGGGATTTATGACAACCATATTTCATGCAATTTCTCAATCTAGTGTATAATCAAGAAGAAATAGCTACATGCAACGTAGCGCCTGCCTATTTAAACAAACTAGTGTAATAATAAATTATTTGAAACACTGAGTTTACATAGTCTTTTTTTTTTCTCTTCATATTGATATCATATAATTGGATTTTCATAAGGAAAATTTTGGTACAAACACCTTGAAACAGTCTTCAAGTGCACAAATCAACAATGTATGAATTAGACAAAATCCTTCCAATGTTTCAAGTGCATCTTCCAAGCAACCTATGTGTGAAACACCCAATAAACTTAACAAGACTATGCACCTCTCCCAGGTACACCACAACCAGAATACCAACTCCCTCTTACACCTAGAGTGATCCCAACCACACAATATTTGATACTATGTGTAAATTTCCCAACCTAGGGAAATTAATGCAATTAAGAAAATTTCACCTTTTTCTTAAACTTTTCCCAGATCTTGACCATAAGAATTTTTGGATTTAGGGACATTAAGAAATAGAAATAAATAAATAAGAACAATCAAGAACAATATTTGATCTCTTAACAACCCCAATCCACTAGGAAATTCAGGAAAAAAGATACCAAAGTGTGCCGACAAGTTTCATCCCTCTAGGGAAATCTTGTCACGCATAAAACATATTTCAAATTCACTTTATTACAGTGGTAAATGCATTATAAAATATACCCTATATTGTTCAATATTAATGTTAAATCACTTAACAATTCTAGCCTTAGCTTCTCTCAAATCAACAAGACATACAAATTTTGGAAATTACAAAACCATGAAGAAATGGATGGGTGGAAATCAAATCTGCAATAGAGATAATCTTGGACAATTGAAAAATTCATATATATGTATAAATATTAAGTTCATGTACATACCATAGCCTCATCCCAAGTCTAGTACAATCATTTATCTCTCCAAAATCCTAGCTAGGGAAAACCAAGAAAATCCCTAGCTCCACCAAAGATACTCCACAAGCTAGTATCAACACTAGCAAACCTCCTTGGTAAGATGTATCTTCTTCTTCTTCACTTCAATAAGTACAACTTAGGGTTTAATCACAAAACCATAGCTCAAATGTATCCAAGGGATGAAACCCTAAACCTTATATTCAAGATGCTCCAAAAGATCCAACAAACCTTAACACCTCCAAGATAAGTGAGAGAAAGTACAAATATGAAGATTTAAGAGAGGGAGTGAGACTAGTGCACTCCTATTAGTCACATCTCTAATACAAGATAATGAACATGAATGTGAATGATAAAGGTACTCTTTCCTTCCTCTGTATATATGATAGGTATGGGAGACCAACAAAACATATGTGGGTCTAATCCCTTACAAGCAACGTACAAAGCGACAAGTAAGCTCAGACATGTGGAGCGCTACATTCCAAGAGTACAGATGTTGAGCTCCAAGGTGACATCATACAAGTAAGGCTCCAATGAAAGGAAACTCCATGAGATGTGTCCAATGCTCCTCCTCCAAGTCTTCAAGAACTCCTACACTTTTTATAAGCCATGTAGTCCACCAGGTCCACTTTCCTTGCATGAACACTGTCGCAACCTAGGAATCCCCAAGTGAATTCCATGCCTCTATTCAAGTATCCAAGGTACCCCATGTTTTCTAGGGCTCAAATTCCTCCTCTGAGTGTAAAATGCTCCTCCTCCAATGTATGATGTTCTCCAAGCAAACAACCTCTTCCATGCAACCAACATGCATAATGCCACCAAACTGCATGAAGACCTCCAACCCCTATAGAAAAATGCCATGCAAACACCCAATCGAGGTCAAGAAATCACTAAGTAAGACATCTTTAATTTTCAAATACATCATGGACCATCCAAGGGCTAGTAGTACACCATGCACCCTAAATCTCATGAGGCACCCCTAAACATGGTGTAAACACTTTTGGACTAACCTTGGAAGCTAAAAAATATTGCTTGACAATGAACATTGAGGATATTGAGAAACAATATCTTTCTCAAATAATGCAAAAATGAGATCTTTTAATCATTTAATTCTTGGTTCAATGTTGATATCAGTTGCTCTACACATTATGTATATTGTCTCAACAAATATTTCTTGTAGTATAATATGCCATGTACAATTTTAATTTTTTAATTTTTAGTTCATTGATGTTGAAACATTAATTATATAATTTAACTATCAAGACAATATTAATTGAATTATCTCTTAACAATGACTATAAAAGATTTGGAGCTAGTCCATTTCTCCCAAAATGAATCCTCAACTCCTCTCGCTACTTCAAAACATGGGCCTTTTATTAGTGATCACCGACATTCTAGACATAGAGTCTAACTCCTCTACACATTTCTCATGATAGATATGGATATGTTCTATGTACATGGCACTTTTCTTGCATTGAGTGATTAGTTCAATTATTGGTACCGATTATTATCTCTTTGCATTTGCATTTGTCTTTTTTCTAAACACTACCTCTTTTCTAAACACTACCTCACTCGAGTTTGGACTATCAAGAAACCCACCGACCTATTAAGGCCTCAATTAGCCCCAAGGGAATTGACTTGGGATCCCTTTTTAATTTTTTTTTATTGAGCCTAATCAAGTNAACTCCTCTACACATTTCTCATGATAGATATGGATATGTTCTATGTACATGGCACTTTTCTTGCATTGAGTGATTAGTTCAATTATTGGTACCGATTATTATCTCTTTGCATTTGCATTTGTCTTTTTTCTAAACACTACCTCACTCGAGTTTGGACTATGAAGAAACCCACCGACCTATTAAGGCCTCAATTAGCCCCAAGGGAATTGACTTGGGATCCCTTTTTAATTTTTTTTTATTGAGCCTAATCAAGTAGACTTTGCTCCCTTAGCTTTGTTCTTTGTTCCTTTTATAAAGCATTTGGTCATTGTGTCATATCGCTTAAATATATTTAATATAATAACTTTAAGTTATATGTATGTGGTGTTTTTGTTTGGGTAAAGTTTCATTTTGATTTTTTCAAACTTTTGGAAATCAGTATCATGTCGTTTTCATCCATTCATACTAATAAAATAGTTTATAATGAAAACACCATTTATGAGTATATATCAACATAATGAAGCACACAAAGCAATATGAGAAATGCCTTACTTTGTTATTTATGGAGAATTAATTAAAGCCAAACCATGTAGTTGACCAAATATATGATTGCATGACAAATAAGTTTATTGGCTGTAAAAATTGCATAAAAACTATTTTTATATTCATGTATGTCATCAACGTAATAAATATTTGTAATCCAACAAGTGGCACATTGTTCCCATGCAACTTGGATATGTTAAGAGCTTGCATTTTTCAATAGTTAAGAACATGTACTAGAGTTATGCAAGGCAATTGCATGGGAAAAATTAGGACACCTCTTCACTTTCCATGAATAACACTCTTCCATAAAACTTATAAATACATCGATTTCTCATGAGATAAAAAAGTTCAATGAATGCAAGGTTATGTTACAAAAACGTATCTTGATATTATGAGTCATTTGTTATAGTCATTTAATTGTGCTTCAATGATGTTGGCATTAATCATTTATGTTCTAAGATAATTTCTTCTAGTTACCACAAGACCAAAGAGAGATTCAAAGAGAATAAAACATTCCGCTGGGAGGTCATCCATACAACTCACTCTAGGTGACGTTGTTTTTGTTTGTAATAATCTTTTCCACTTTCAATAATACAAACATCTAGTTTTATCCCCCACTCCTCCCAATTAAATGTGAATTTGGATGGTTTATATGTCATTGGCTCAAATACTAACCATACAAGTTACTGATATTTAAAGAGTTTTGATATTTAAAGAGTTTTGTAGTGCTAGTTGTTTGATTGCCATTGTGTGCAAGTTAGTAAAGGAGGATTCTTCACTTGAATCCACCTTCTCTTGCTCCACACTAATAACCAGTTCATCAGGAAGCTTCTTTGAATGTTTTCTTTACCCTGTTGTCTATATTTTTACACTGCTCTCTATATTTTCATCATTTGTGTGTTAAAGAAAGTAATTAATTTAACTCGATCCTGGGCAGAGGGTACCAATTCTTGAGTGTGATCTTGTTTAGAGCTTTGTAGTCAATAGACATTCACCAAGTCCCATCCTTCTTGGGTACTATGATGATAGGTGACCCACAAGGTAAGGTGCTTGGTCGAATTACTCCCTACTCTAGTAGTTGTTGCAACTATTTCTTCACATTATCTACTTCCATGAAATATTATCTACACAACCCAATATTTTGTAATGGGGAGTTAGGAAACAATTGTATCTTGTACTCTACTTCCCTCTTAGGTGGCAACCCTTTAAGTTCCTAGAACACTCCTCTATACACTTGCAACAACTACTACAACTAGTATTTCTAATTTTTTAGTACATCCCTCTAGGGATGCCTTTACTCTTATCGATTCATCTCCTTGATGATTCTCTCTTAAGAAAAACAATACAAATTTTCTACTAGAACTGGTTAACGTTCTGGCTTGGTTATCAGTTACTAGAGAGATTTTCGATTTAATTTTGTGTGCATTGATGATGTAATACTTCCCATCCTTGATCAAATGGTATTGGTTTGCTCTCTTCATGAAGATCAAATCCATCATATACATGTGGGGGCTTCCAATCACTACACCACACACATTAAGGGGTACTACATCTAACTCCACCTCATCAATAAAATCACACTTATAGAAAATTTGATCTTACATTGTTTAGTAACCCTGAGATTTGCATCCTTATTTACCCATACCAATGGATATGGGATAGGATGATCATGCATTTCCAATCTAATCGTGATAACTAGATTGTTTTCTATGAGGTTGGCTTATGAACTAGTATTGAACAAAGCATCCAACTTACTTCTTTTGACATGGATCTTAATATGGAATATTTTTGTCATCTCCTTCCCTTCCTTGTGATGAATGCTACTCAGATTCACCTCCTTCTTCACTAAAGTGAAAACAATATTCCCATTCACATCTGATCATGCTCTCTACCAATTTGCTTAAATCCATGCCTAACAAGTTATTCTTCTTGGCATCCTTCTTACAATTGTTTGGATTTAGCTCTCAATGTAGCTCCAACACTTATCTTCAGTGTAATCATTGATATTATAATGGTTGTAGTGTTTTTTTGGATCCTTGCATCGATGTGCAATGTTTTCCATTTTCTTGTCTTTTCCTTTCCACTTCTTCTTCCCCTCTTTGGAAGCATCTTGGTGTTATTTTTGTTTAGAACCACTTTGGCTATCCTTTCTTATGGCCTATGTTCTCCAAGTACTATGCTTGTACACATGCCTCATCCACAATCCTAGGTTTGAAGAGCATCACTTGCTTTCGTATATGGTTGTGTATGTCAATTTTCACATGCAACACTATGTGACTAATTTTTCAGATTTGAAAATTTCTTCCTAGTGATCTAACAGTAAAACCCTAGTTGTTATCGATGAATAATTTTACACTGAAAATTATTGACTGAAATTATATGCAATGGAAACACAAAATATCAAAGATGAATCATCAATACATATGAGACAAAATATTTTTGTTCTGTAACCTTATCAAATTTAGAAATCCTGAGGGAAAAACCAACCCTCCCAACCGGTACAATATCACCAAATATAAGGACAACCTTGTCTTCTCAGCCAATACAAATATCACCAAAATCTGAGGACAACCTTGTCCTCCAATAACCATACAAATAAAAAAACCAAACCTCAACAAATCCCTGGAAATGTCTTCTTCCCACAAATCTACTGCAGACCTCCTATATGACCTGCTGATGTCACCTGTCAGCCCTGTACATACCTACTCCTGCCCATGATTCTCTGTACGAATGTATACGACTATTCCCACTACAACCCATGTACATACACAGTTGTTCCCACCATGACCCACACACATACACGACTCTTCCCACAAAAACCCGCATACATGCATGAAAACCTATACAGATCCTTCCGTACTACTTGCTCCAATTGTACAATTTTCTTCCTTCTGCAACTTTGTCTCTCTCCCACACATGTGGTGTTATTTTCACTCCAAAGAATAGAAAATAGAGAGTCATCAACCCTAGGCCAAATTTTCCACCCTAGTAGAATTTTCCTTTGCTGAAATCACTAAGCCTCCTAGCACAAGTGCATAATCACTTATGCTAGCTCCACCATGTCTCCACACATTCTTCACACAACATGAAATGTCACAACAACCTCTCTCCTTTATTACAATCCTTAGGGGTCACCATAGAAGTCCCTCCACAAGTAAACATCAAATTAGGCTTTCTCTGTGGGTGTGAATCCCCTACACTAGCCCACCAAGCCCATCACCAAACCCACAAATCCCCAACTTCATTCCAAGGGTGTTTTCACCAAACCAAAAGTGTGATGATTCCCGCATGTCCAACACCTAGGGCAATGTGAGAATACCTACCTTAAGCTAAAAAAATCAACACTCCTTCTTAGTGAGGGAGGAATTCTCACCACACTCCACAGTCACCTGGAAGTAACTCTGTCTCCACACTGGATCCACTACCACAACTTCTCTCCAATCCACCTGATTGAATTCTCCCTCTGTCACCGAATAAAATCCTTCTCTCCAGTCCTCCTGACTGGATGCATCATTAGTTTTTGAATCAAATCCTATTGTCTGGCATGTTCCCATCCTCGAAGACACCTTACTCGTATAAGCATCCTTCCTCTGAACCTATTGTCTGGCCTCCTCAACCCATGACACCTGCCTGAAAGTCTTGTAAGATTACTCTCTCTCATATGGAATTGAAGGTTGGCTCCCATTGAGTGCCTAACTCTCCCTCTGAGCCTCCTAAATCCCTCTGAGTCTCCTGACTCCCTTTGAATTTTGAATCCCTATGATTCTACACAACCTTTGGAGCTACCTACTCCCTGTTCATTGTCCTCTACACAGTCCTGGGAGGGTGCTCCTCCCCACTGGATTCCGAGGGTTGAATCCCTATGAACTATGGCTCTCTCTGATCCAACACTACTGGTGGGGCTACCTACCTCACTATTGGTGGAGCCACCTGCTCCCTCTGTGCTACTGGTGGATCCACCTGCTTCACCACTGGTGGAGCCACTTGCTCCCTCTATGCTACTAGTGGGGCCACCTGCCTCACCACTCATGGAGCCACGCGATCCTCCTCATTTGTCTCTCTGCTCCTATTGAAAAAAAACAAATAAGTTGGCCCTCAATCTATATAGGTTTCCCTCTCTAAATCCAAGAATCACCATTGATATGAAGCTAGATCGTCTGGGCACAAAAAACACCTGTTCCTCTTGAAACAATATGTGGTACCACTTTCTCTCAATATANACAGTCCTGGGAGGGTGCTCCTCCCCACTGGATTCCGAGGGTTGAATCCCTATGAACTATGGCTCTCTCTGATCCAACACTACTGGTGGGGCTACCTACCTCACTATTGGTGGAGCCACCTGCTCCCTCTGTGCTACTGGTGGGTCCACCTGCTTCACCACTGGTGGAGCCACTTGCTCCCTCTATGCTACTAGTGGGGCCACCTGCCTCACCACTCATGGAGCCACGCGATCCTCCTCATTTGTCTCTCTGCTCCTATTGAAAGAAAACAAATAAGTTGGCCCTCAATCTATATAGGTTTCCCTCTCTAAATCCAAGAATCACCATTGATATGAAGCTAGATCGTCTGGGCACAAAAAACACCTGTTCCTCTTGAAACAATATGTGGTACCACTTTCTCTCAATATACGAGACTGAGTTAACACTCTTCCTGAGTTCTAACATGCATAACACATTCGACACCCTCAAAACCTCTCATGACTCCAATTGAAATGATATTGTACCAGATCCTCATATTGCATGCTTGGCTCCCGTGTCAAGCCCCACACACAAGTCTGAGCCAATCTCTGTGAAAGTGTCAAATAATTGTCTAGTACCTGTCATATGGAAATGTGCTCCACTATCCACCAACCAAGTCCCCCTGCTGGAAACTGTGCCTAAAATGGAGAAGACCAACAATATCTCCCTCTAGAACCTATTTGCAACCCCATCAACCTCTGCTGCTAATGCTTGCTAACTTCTTCCCCTTCCCTCAAGTCTGAACACTATGCAACATAAGGACCAAATTCATGGCACTCAAAGCATTGGATCTTACTAATATCCCTCTTCCATATCAACTCTAGAGATGCTTCTCTCTCGGGAGAAGCCCCTCTCCCATGAGAACCTCTTTTTCCCTTCCTAGTGCGAGCTGTAAGGGCATGGTTCTCATCACTTATACTCTTCACCATACCATCCATATCATACCTAGAAACTAACAAAGTCTCCTCCTAGATACAATCAATCCATATCCTATCAAACCTTGGAAATGTCTCTCGTGCACAGATCCCATGCACAAAAGGTTTCCAAGACTTGGGAAGACCTCTCAATGTCACATTCACCAAATCAACATCCAATGACACCTGTCCATCCTAGAATAACACTACATAACCCTACTCCTGATTATCCGAGGCCGAGAACAAACTCCTGGCACCCATAGTACATTTTCCACTTGCAACACATCCCTTGAATCCATCTGGAATACCATTTCTCTAGATCCTTGTACTACCTGCCTAGTCCTCATACCAAGATCCTTGTACATAATCGAGTCAGACACTATGAAGCTCACAAACAAGTCTTGTGCCCTTGTCATGTGTTGGTGGATCCCACTGCATAAGAACCATGCAATCCTCCAAGGCAAGCATCCCGCTCTCTGCCAATCCACTATAACTCCCAGTATGTCACACCACCAAGTTGCAATAGTCCACAACTCCTCATCTGAATGATATGATCCATGTATCAACCCAAAGAAAATATAACCTATTGCTACCTGCAACAATCACAATAGTCCCCTCTCATAGATAACACCTCAACACTGCTACAACTCCCTCTCAGAGCTGTGAGCCGTGACCTACCCAGAACAAGAACAATAAATTCGCAACCACCTGTAGGAGCTATGTGTCTCAATGATGATCCCCTTTTATTCAAATCCAAAGCTATGATACCATGTCAAATTTCACATGCAACTTTATGTGACTAATTTTCATATATGAAAATTTCTTCCTAGTGATCTAATAGTAAAACCCTAGTTGTTATCACTGAAAAATTTTACACTAAAAATTATTGACTGAAATTATATGCAGCGGAAACACAAAATATCAAAGATAAATCATCAATACATATGAGACACAATATTTCTATTATGTAACCTTATCAAATTCAGAAATCGTGAGGGAAAAACTAGCCCTTGCAACCAGTACAATATCACCAAATCTGAGGACAACCTTGTCCTCTCACCTAATAAAAATATCACCAAAATCTGAGGACAACCTTGTATTCCAATAACCATACAAATCAGAAAACCAAACCTTATAAAATCCCTGGAAATATCTTCTTCCCACAAATATGTTGCACACCTCTTGTACAACTTGTTGACATCACCTGTTAGCCATGTATGAACCTACACCCTCCCAGGAAGCTCTGTATGGATGTACACGACTGTTCTCACCGCAACCCATGTACGTACATGATTATTCCCACTTTAACATGTGTACGCACACGACTATTCCCACTGAAACTCGTGTACATGCACAAAAACCTGTACATATCCTTCTATACGACTCACTCCACTCATACAATTTCCTTCCTTCTGTGACTGCCTCTCTCTCCCACATTTGTGGTGTGATTTTCCCTGCCAAGAACATAAAATAGAGAGTCCTCAACCCTAGGCTAGATTTTCCACCCTAGTAGAATTTCCCTTTGCTAAAATCACCAAGCCTCCTAGCACAAGTGCAGACTCACTTATGCTAGCTCCATCATGTCTCCACACATTCTGTACACAATATGAAATGTCACATTGACATCTCTCCTTTATTAACAATCCTTAGGGGTCACCATAAAATCCCCTCCACAAGTCAACATTAAATTAGGATTTCTCTTTGGGTGTGAAGCCCCTACAGAATCCCACCAATCCCATCACCAAACCCATGAAGACCCAACTTCATTCCAAGGGCATTTTCACCAAACCAAAAGTATGATGTGTTTCCCATGATGATTCCCACATACCCAACACCTATGGTCATGTGAGAATACCTTCTCGAAGCTACAAAAATCAACACTTCCTCTTAGCGAGGGAGGTATTCTCACCACTCCACAATCTCCTAGAAGTAACTATGTCTCCGCATTGGATCACCCTCTAGCCCAAGTGTCTCGATGTCGATTTCCAACTAGGTTAGTGCATGGCCCTCTAGTTTCAGTTGGGAAAATGGAAGCTTTTGCTCTTCGTCTATATTATGGACACTGAAATACACTTCTAACTATTGCAACCAATGATTCAACTTAACACCATCAATCTGACCTTGGTAGGTCTTGATATCCATTTTCACTTCCATTTTAAATAGAGGTTGTGAAGGGGTGATGGAATATGAACTTGGTTTCTCTTTCTTTGACTCCTTTTTTGGGTCTTCACTATCTCCCTATTTCTCATGTGATCCAAATTTTGAGTTAGATCCACCAACCTCCCTAAAGGTCCAAACTTGTTCACCAGAGCCGCCATGAGGAGGGTCATGTTGCGAGAGATATCAATGACTTCTTCTTCTAGCCTAAAAAATGTCTCTTCTACTACATTGTGAGGGTTTTTATGACAAGATTCATCCACCATGGTTAGGATTTTACGACTTCCTTCTTAAGCCAATTATCAGATCCTGCAACTTCCCAAAAATACCCTAAACAAAATTGTTATGATACTAATATGATCCATAAATTGTTGTGGATATTCCACTGGAATAGTTTTTCACAATAGATCTTGCAATATTTTTAAATCTTTTATCATGCAATTTATTTCTTTAGATCCTAGATTTATTATTACTAGCTTAATGCTGAAATTTATGGAATTAAAATATGAAAATGAAAGAACAAGAAAATGACTGCACCATCCACAAAAAAAACTCAATATATGACTTGGGAAACTAAATACAAGGCCAATGTTATGCTCTTTTTGAATCCCTAGTTATGAAAAATAAGTACAAAGAAAGGGGCACTCTCTAGGGAGTTTCCTTTGACAGTGGCCTAAATGGCCACTACAAAATATTCTACCTCTTATGTTATGCTCTGAAATCCCACTCCCATATTCTTTTCTCAACTATGGAGCAAGTACAATGCTAAAAGAATGGAACCCCTTCTCTTCCTAAAGACCCAATATTTAACATAGCTTGGTAGTTGTCTAGGGTCAGGGTTAGTATTTTTGCATGCCTCAACTGCTAGGAAATAAGACACACTTCCATGCTAAACCTAGTAGAAGAGAGGAAGAAACATATAATCAAGAAAGTAAATGACACAACAAAAACACAATACATAGAGATTTTACCCTAGAAACCCAAACCGAGAAAACCAACATTCCTTGAGCTTTCTGCTCCTTGTTCTCTTATTCATTCATAATAAAAGGTTACATGTCTAACCTTGGTCGACATCTAAGACACAATCGACATCATACCCTCTTGCTTACACAAGAACAACCTTGTAGCCAATTCGACTTACATCTACATGACCAACGACCTCTACGATTATTGATTGATTCATTATCCTTTACTGCCTTACAACACACCTTCATTATAGGTTTTATAGTAGGAAAAACCCTAAAGAAAAGGTGCCCAAAAATGGTTACATATCCATGCAAATCATTGGATACAAATCTCGTGAATCTTGAGATTCTATTATAGTCAACTACCAAGTCGGATTACCATCGACTACCGGTTGAACTTCATTCGGTCTTTAGTCGGTTGTCACACTCTCACCTATTGACCTCTTGTTGGTCAACCTCTTTGAATTGTTGTTGATGTATTTACCATGTCGAACGACCTCGACCTTCGAATTCGACTTTACTTGGTCGACTAACCTCAACCTTCGACTTGTTGTCTATCCACCTCGACTTCGTCTTTACTCGGTTGAACCACCTCAACCTTCGACTTCAACTGTTAGTCGATCCACCTCGACTTTCATGAAAAAGAATATAACAACCCAACATTATCCCACTTGTTATCTTCTTTGCTAAAATCGAGAGATCTTTGAACTTTCGTTCACCTCAGGGAAACAATTCCCATTACCTCTCTGCACCAAGAGAACTTCACAACACTCACAGACTTGGTCAATGAGTTTTCTATGTTTTCCAACATGTCTATTTTCTCCAGCAACACCTTGTTGCTTTCCACCATGTCTCTCAAGAAATGGTATTGTACATCAATGTGCTTAGTCTTCAGATGATAAGTTGGGTTCTTTTCCAGAAATATTGCACTTTGACTGTCGCAACTTATATTCATATCTCTCTACTCAAACTCGATTCTTGAACACAACCTTTGCAGCCATACTGCTTCTTTGCTTCCATGAGTGGATTCCATGTATTCAACTTCTTTTGTTGACAAGTCTAAGACCGCATGTTGCTTACTCATCCAGTTGATTGCTCCACCAAACATCTTGAAGACATATCCATTGGTCGACCTCTATCGATCTATATCTCCAGCCCATTCTTTGTCAACAAAGCCATGCACATTTAATTCATTGTCACCTCCAGGTTTTCCTTGGTAGCATATAGAATACTATTTTTTTCCACACAAATACCTGAATACTTTCTTGACAATTGTCCAGTGCTCCTTCCCAGGTGTCGACATGTATCTTCTCAACACTCCCATTTCATGGGAAATGTATGGTTACATTAGACTACCAAAAACACTTGCATAAGGAACACATGCCATGTCCTCTATTTCTTCCTGTGTCTTTGGACACTGTTCAATAGTTAGCCTTGCTCCCACAAGAATTGGCACCTTCATCGGTTTGCAATCCTGCATGTTGAAACGTTTCAAAACTGTTTCAATATACTTCATCTAGTTCAACCAGATCTTTCTAGCTAATTGATCTCTCTTAATCTCCATTCCCAAAATGAAGTTAGCTGCACCGAGATCCTTCCCGCTGAACTTGGAGGATAATTGCTTCTTCACCTCCTTTATTGCGTCCATGTTGTTTCCAATCAACAACATGTCATCGACATACAAAGCTACATATATGAAACACCCACCTTCCTCTTTGGAATATATGTAGTGGTCAACTTTGCTTCTCACAAATCCAAAACTAAGGATGCATGTGTCGAACTTTTGGTACCATATCCTTGATGATTGATTTAGACCATAAAGGGATATTTTCCATTTACACACCAAATATTTTTTCCCCTTTACTACAAATACTTCACGTTGTTTCATGTATATTTCTTCTTCCAGGTCCCCATGTAGGAATGATGTCTTCACATCCATTTGTTCTATTTCCACATCAAATGCTGCATCCAGAGACATTAGTACTCTAATGAAAGTTAATTTTGCAACAGGGGAAAAAATATCACCGAAGTCGACTCCTTCGACTTGGGAATACCCTTTCGCTACCAGTCGAGATTTGAACTTCTCAACTTGACCTACTGCATTCATCTTCTTCTTGAATACCCATTTACTACCAACAAACTTTCTTCCACTAGAAAACTTGATGAAGTCCCATGTCTCATTCTTGTGCAATGATTCCATCTCTTCAGCCACAATGTCCTTCCATAGTTTTCCCTTTGTTGAGTCGACTTCCTCCCCGACCAACTTGAGCTCATCATTGGTGGCAATTAACATGAACGGGGAATGAAAGCTGGGTGAACTATACCTTTCAACTGTTTTTCTTACTCTTTCTGACCTCCTTACAACTGGGGTCGGTTGTTCCACCTCTTCCTCTGATTGAGTCGACTCATCTGAATCATCTTCTTCGCTCCTAAGTTCAAACTGCACCGTCTCAAGATTATTCTTGGTTTGAACAATTTCCTTAGGCTTAGAATTTCTTCCGACTTATCTGAAGAACACATATTAACTGTACATTGTTTTCCTTGATGTAGGATCCCATAGTTTATATCCTTTCATACCTTCTTTGTATCCAATGAAAATACATTTGACTACCTTCTTGTCCAACTTGCTCCTATTTTCCTTGGGAACATGCACAAATGCATCACAAAAAAATAATTTGAGATGTGAAACCAAAGGCTACATACCTAACCATTCCTCATGTGGAGTAGTGTAGGCTAGCACCAACGAAGGAGACATATTCAACATATATTTTGCAGTGTCCACTGCCTCCACCCAAAATTCTTGTGTGAGCCCAACACCACTGAGCACGATCCTTGCCTTGTCCATCAATGTTCTATTCATTCTCTTGGAAACTCCATTTTGTTGTGGGGTATATGGTGTGTTAGTTTGGCATGCTATGCCACACTTCTTGCATAAATGATAAAATTCATTTCTACACAATTCACCACCATTGTCAGTTCTCAACACCTTAATATTCTTATCTGTCTATTTTTCTACAAGAGATTTACACTCTTTGAATTTATCGAAAACCAATGATTTATTCCTCAGGAAATATATCCATGTCTTCCTGGAAAAATCATCTATGAAGGAGACATAATACATGGATACACCAAGTGAAGGCACTGTAACAGGGCCAAACACATCACTATGAACAAACTCTAGAATCCCATTTTCCCTTGTCGCTCCAAATGGGAACCTCACCCGACTTTGTTTTCCATATATACAATGTTCACAAAAGTTGACTTCTAAATTACATTCAGGAAGGTCTTCAACCATACCTTTGTTATGCATATCTCAATGTCCTTTTTCTTCAATGTATCCCATCCTCTCATGCCATAGCATGGTCAGGTCAATTTTTTGATGACTTGTTGAGTCGGTTTGAATCGACTCAGCCCGAGTCAAGTTAAGTCAAGTTGAGGTTGAGTCGAATTCAGGAACAACGATGTTGTTGCATCCAGTCGAGTCGACACTCCCTAGAAAATTGTATAGGGTTCCAATCCGAAATCCTTTCATTAATACCATCACACCTCTAACCATCTTGCATGAATCCTTCTGAAATAGAGTGTGCACACCAACACCACTCATTTTACTTACATATATCAGGTATCTTGCCAAACCCAGAATGTGTATCATGCATGGAAGGGTTCTACTCCTCCCATCATGTAGTATCAATCAAACTCTTCCCCGTCCAACAATTCTGGTTGTTGAGTCATCCCACAAGAACACTTATCCTCCTTCATATCATTCATATTCGTAGAACCATTCTCTATGTGGTTTCATATGATAGGATGCCCCTGAGTTGATCAACCAAACATATTTATCCGATTGTGTACTGGTCAACGCCAGGTACCAATCTCCTCCCTTTTCTGGAGTCGTCTTTCTCTTTGTCGACTGTTTCTCGTCAGATCCTGCACTGACTTCCGTCGCATTTGACTTGCAGTTCTTTTTGTAATGCCCAACTTTACAACATTTCAATCATACTCTTGTCGACTAAACCGAGGATTTAGATCTACCATTCAAATTAGACTTTCTATCAGGAAATTTTCCTTTATCTCTGTCAACCAATCGACCTCTCACTATTAAAGCATATTTGGTCTATCCTTCCATGTTCTTTCTTCTCATTTCTTCCGACAATAGAGATGCACCAACGTCTTCTAGCACTAATGTGGTTGTATTACTCCCTATAGCCATCACTAATCTATCCCAGGAGTCTGGAAAATTACATAATAGGCTAATACATTTCTCCTCCTCAGTGATTTTAATATACACAAAAGATAGATGGCTTATAATGGTATTAAACGCATTTAAATGCTCAGTCACCGAACTACCATCACTCATTCTCAGAAGATACAGTTTCTATCTAAGAAACAACTTTATTACTAGGGATTTCGACTGGTACAATCTTCCCAACTTGTCCCACAGTTTCTTGTCTGAATCTTCATATGAGACATTCAACGGTACTGAATCTCCAAGACAAAGTCGAATCGTACTCCTTGCTCTTCTCTCGAGTTTCTCCCATTTTTCCATCGACCTACCTGTCAGCATGGTACTTGGATAAACTATTGTCCATTGTTCTCGATCTACATGGAGATATTCAATTTTAATCTTCTAAAGCTCAAAATTCTAGCCATTGAATTTCTGGATCTCTATTCTCGAGCTACTTGCCATTCTTTAACACAATCTTTAGCACAATCTTTAAAGATTTCTAACTTAGAAATCTTACTGAACCTAGATTCTAACTCAAACATAAGGTTGTTAAACCAAGCTCTGATACCACATGTTAGTAAATGAGACACACTTCCACGCTAAACCTAACAGAGGAGAGGAAGAAATATATAATCCAGAGAGTAAATGACACAACAAACACACAATACACCAAGATTTTACCATGGAAACCCAAACTAGGAAAACCGACATTCCTTGAGCATTATGCTCCATGTTGTCTTATTCTTTCAGAATAAAAGGTTACATGTCTAATCTTGGTCCACACCTAAGACACAATCAACATCATACCCTCTTACTTAGAAAAGAACAACCCTATAGCCAATTTAGATTACATATACATGACCAATAACCTCTACAATTATTGATTGATTCATTAGCCTTTACAACCTTACAACACACCTTATTTATAGATTTTACAATAGGAGAAACCCTAAAGAAAAGGCGCCCTAAAATGATTACATATCCATGCATATCATTGGCTACAAATCCTCTGAATCTCGAGATTCTGTTACAGTCGAATACCAAGTTGGATTACCATTGACTACTGACTGACCTTCATTCAGTCTTTAGTCGGTCGCCACATGCCCACCTGCCGACCTCTTGTTGGTTGACCTCTTCGACTTGCTATCGATGTCTTTACCATGTCGAACCACCTCAACCTTCAACTTCGAATTTACCCGGTCGACTAACCTCGACCTTAGAATTTTTGTTGATCCACCTCGACTTCGTCTTTACCCAGTCGAACCACCTCAACCTTCGACTTCAATTGTCAGTCGATCCACCTCAACTTTCTCTACAAAGAATATAACAACCCAACATCAACCCTCAATTAATTTTAGGGTTTTTTACCTTCTATAATCTTCTTGAAAATCCACATGTGACTATCCCTGCATATGTGAGTAATGGAGGGTAACGTGGCATCCATTCAGTACCATGATGGTCAATAGGGTAGTTCAACATGTGGGAGGAATAAATTTTGCATATGAACTATGTTTGAGGTGATTTTAAAATCATTGGAAAACTCTCAATGTGTATAATGGCATGAAGGGACTGTGAGCTATGACAACAAATTTTCCCCCCCAAAATGTGTCTTTTGATGCCTCAAACTATATTTGGAAGGTTCAAAACCCCAAATTTCCTAACCGAGACCTGCTAGTAAAATGGATCTTGCAAGCCAATTCTTCCTATTTTTCCACCCATAAAGTATCAAGATAGATGAAAAAGTGTAGAATGATCCAGTCCAGATCATATGTCCTTCTATACTTGACAAAAAATTGTATCTCTCACCCTTGTTTCCCCAATGACCAAGTTATGAGCCTCTAATGGTGGATTCTATAACCTAGTAAGGATTTTGCCTAGTCTCCTAATTGAGTTAGGTAGTAATACTATCTTCATCAACGCTATAGTTATGACTAGTCAAATGAACTATAATATCCTCCTTGGGTATGAATGTTGTGGTTTCTTCACTGTTTCGAGTCATGAAATTTCCATGAAGGATGCATCATCACCATTGGTAATATCACATAAGAGATCCCCCACCATGACCAATTCCTGACACATTCTTACTTTTTGTTTCCTGCAACAAGCCAATCTACTATGTGGCCACTTCAATAGTTTGAACAAGATCCACTAAGTGCAATCCTATGGCTATAGCACCACCTCCACACCAATTTTGTGTGGAGGATTTATAGTTTCATTCACCCTTGGGAACATCCACACTAATTCCCCCCTTATTTGTAAAATTCTACAAGTTTCCTCTGCCACATCATTCTTTGATGATGGAGAATTTTTTGAGGCTTTAAATTCTTTCAAATTTCATAGGGATAAATTCCACCTAGGTTCTCCTATTGAATTCCTTCATGTGTATAACTACTCTACCAACATTCCCTTAACTCCATATTTCATAAGAGTAATTTGGACCATTGCACCACCTCCAAGAAATTGATTTCACCCCCACACAAGATGTTGTTAAGAAGATTTAGATCCCAAACTCTCCTATGGATTTTATAACACATTAAGAATATGATACCCTTTTTCAGGTCCTCTTATGCGGATGCCCAACCTTAAACAAGATCTTTTGGTACCTTAGGTGCATTGTTATTTATACTTGAAAATAATTTCTCTCTCAACCTAAATACCAATTTATCACTGGTATTTGAGAAATATGACATGAAAACATAACTATACTATCAAAGACACACATTGCAACATAAACTTTACCTTGGAAAGTCTAATGTGGGAAAACCCAACAAGAATAAAAGCACAATGCCTTTTTTCTATTGGAGAATCAAAGGATTAGGTAGATAAAAGAGCTAATATTCCCAAGAGAGAGGTGGTGTCTAAAGAAACCACTACAATACTTAAGCACAATTGAGCATAGACCAACATGAAAACAAGTGTGAGAAGCCAAAATATGTCCATACACAACACATATACAATTTGTTGTTTACCATGCCATAGATTAACCATAGGTCCATCTTGTATATCACCAAGATGTAACCAGCTCCCTTGAAGTGAGGAAGATGAGGTCCACATATATTGGTTAGGGAAAATATTGAACTCCTTAATTTTTTCCTTGTTCTGCTCACCATTCAACTATTATGTACTAACTATCCAACCAATCAAATGCTTATTCAACCATATAATCAATCTCTTGGTTAACTCCTCAGCCAATCACTTAATCAACCTCCTAGTAAAATGTCAACTATGGACTGACTGTATTAAAGAGATCCAAAGGTGTGATGAGCTTGCAAATATTGTTGTTCCAACACCCCTGCATCAACAAAATGCTATGAAGATTCAATAATTGAAATTACTTCTACACAGTCCCCCCATAATTGCAACTTCCTAAAGCCAAAGCATAACCTAAAGTTTCACAAACTTAGATTATGAGAGAGACTTTGTAAAGATATTGGCCTAATCATTTATCCCGCAATAAACAAGATTCAAAATATTTTATTATACTAACTGTAAGGTCTCTCGTGGCACCCACCAAGTGTGCACGCTCCTTGGGCAGACTTGGAGACGAGTCAGGCGAGAGAACACAAAGGAAATATGATCGGTTAGGAAAATGAAGACATATGGGTGTGGGCAGGAGCATATTTGGTGCACGAAGGTGATGTGTGGCACCAAGGGGGTACACACCTCACTTTACTTGTGACGTTTGATAGAGAATTGGGTTGTGTTTGGGTAAGGATGGGGTGACTTGGGCGCGTGTCCAAGGAATGGAACCACCCTCCCTTGGAATCATGGGTGCATTGGAAAGGTTGGACGACCCCATCGAGACACCCACAATGAGTCACATCGATTGGCACAAGGAAATGCATAAGGAAAGGTGCACACACCCAAGGATGGGCACGCTGGTCCAAGAGATGTGACGATTGTTGGGCGCACAGGTTCATTTGGGTGCACCATGTCCGCGAAGGGGAATGCCGATTATTTGGGCACGATGGTTTGCAAAGGGGCACCACACACACAAAGGATGTGATGGTTCACGAAGGTGACGTTTGGAATCCATATAAGAGCACAAGGGTGCACAACCAAGGAGGGATAATGAGCAAGGATGAATAGAGAGAAAGTCAAGTACTGAGGAAAGGTTCTAAGGCAAGGCAGAACAAAACACAGAGTTGCAAAGAAATGAAAGACAAGTAGCCAAGAGTGGGATGCACAAGGAGAGTTTGGGGAAGTCTAAACAGAGGTCTATGTGAGGCATGCTATGAGGCAGAACCAAAGCCCGTGTTAGATTGGTGAAGTCTACAAAAGAGAAGGAACATCAATTCTATAGAAGGGCACACGTCTGGGGTGCACCACAACAATTGCAAAAGTGGTTGCGATAGAGAGTCTCGGTGGGAAAAATATGTGTATGAGTGTCTTGGTGAGGTGAGGCGAGTTGTGTGACTCTGCCCAAATTGTAAACCAAGACGTTGGTGCTCATATTGTAATTGTTTCACAATAGTAAGACTTAGTTAGGTGTTAGGCACGTCTTGTGTCACCCGTACTATTTCTGTGTGTATCTCTTGTTTGTTTCGCAGGTGTTCTCCTAGCTTCACATGTTCATGGATGTATTCTTAAATGAGGAAATGTTAAGTTTTCAAAAAAATTGTCTAAGTATACAAGTGAGTTGCACAGAGTTGGATTGTGACTCTCCCATAGCCTAGAATAAAGTATGGGTATGCTCTAGGTGAAGAGGTGTAGTCCGAATGAAGTACTCTTGGTGTTTCCAAGCAGTCAAGTAAGAATTGATGCATTGCCACATGCCCTTAGGAGGTGAATTCTTACAATATTTGGGTAGGAATCTTGTGGAGTCATGATAGGTGGAATCATAGCAAACATAGAAAAACTTTTGGTGAGCTATTCACCACGCTGTCACCTTCGTGATAGGTGGTATCATAGATGATTTTGGTGAACATATTAGCTAGATATTCACCACTATATCAACAATAGATGGTATCAGAGAAAAATTGGCTCTTCACCACTACCATAATAAAAACGGTGGTTTCGGGGCACACTGCAGTTGGTTTCATAGTTCGTTGCGAAGATAGTTCAGTGGGAACATTCATAGTCTTAGTGAAAATTTCAGTGGAGAAAACTAGTTCATCGCAAAGACTTTGCATCAAAATTATAACATAGGTTCATGGTACAATGTGGTGTAAGGTTGATCCAGGCACACCGCTTGTATACACCGAGAGCATAGTTTGTGGTGAAACGAAGCACTTGGGCAGGGTGGGTGGTCACAAAAATCCTTGCAGGACTTATCGTATATTTGATTGTAGAGACAATTTTGGAACAAACTTGGTGAAGGTTCAATAAGGTGGATTGATCATTCATAAAAAAAATCTAGGAACAAACTTGGTTGGTTTGATTTACAAAAAAAGTAAGTGCTATACCTAGGCACACACCTTGGATAGAATGAGAGCATAGTTCATGGTGAAATGAAGGACTTGGATGTGTAGATGATCGCAACACTGATCACAGACTTGGAACAATGCGGAGTTGTTGCACACAACTCTTGGAAAGGACAAGTGACTTGGATTGTGCTGCAAATATATGGAGCAGTGGGAGGATTCTGTGGGACAAGTGAAGGTGAAGCTTCTATAGAACCATAAGTACTCACCAATATAAGCTTGAAATGGATGGTGCAGGTGATGAAGCTTGGAAGATCAAGAAAGACAATGTAGCTCAATGATTCAAGAAAATCCAAGAGGCTTTGGAGAGAATGGATGGATTTGACATGCAGATAGAATCTAAGATCATAAAATTGAAGGCATTGGAAATGGGGACTAAGACTTTGAAACCTGTTATCCCCGATTTCTAGGGATAACTAGGAGATCATGTCTCGAGGCCCACAGGTCCTAGACATGGAGTACCGAGAGCAGGATTGACCTGAGCATGGCCCTGGAGGGCCCATCCTTCTTCTTATTCATCAGACCTATCCTGTCAGTAGAAACAACATCCATCACCATCGGCTTGGACTTGCATCAGAGAAGACTCTTGCTCCATGAGGTAATTGGTCCAGGTATCATGGTATGTGTCATGTTTGATCATT
>SNQJ01S0052154.1:0-20303 GCA_010110895.2 Picea sitchensis | reverse complement strand
TGTGAGCAACTGAATGATGTTTAATGCATTGATTTGATTCAAGGATTGATTATATTCATTGGATGCTATATTATTCTAGTATTTATTGACAAGTAACATTATATTGCCATTGTCATTATTGCAAACATTGACTTCGTCAATATTTACTGCTGCATTTCCTCATATATTGAACTTAGATAGTCACTGATTTATGAAGTATTAACCATTATTGCATGTACTAGTTTTATTGTTTTCTTGTCTCACAAGCAGGTTCCTTCTCCGTGGTTATACTTTATTTGACTATCTCTTTGGGCGATAATCTGTGAAAGGGGAAAATAGCCTTAATCCTTTGAGCCATTCCCTTTCAAACCCCAGATTCCTAGGGATGTCTCCCTTGGTCCTAGCCTCCCTAAATAGAAAGGACCTCCCCATTGTGGTGACATTGGGTGGGGTAGGTCCCTGTTACGCCAGTTTGGCCTTCTACTTTATAACCTTTGCTCCTAGCTACAAACTATGCGATAACAAAACCGACTGCGTTGGGAGAAGTTAGGGAGGAGAGAATCTAACACGAAGGTAGCGAGCAACAAAGAATAAGTCCATGCCACTCGATAAGAAATGCGAGTTGGTTGAGTGTTACTTCTGTTCACACAATCATTTTGTGAGCAACTGTTCAATGCGAGGAAGGTTGGCTCTATTGATTGAGAAAGAGGAGGTTCAAATCACACCAATAGGGAAATATCCTGAACCCTTGATAAAGACGGTTCAATTGAAGAAACTGAATGAAGAAATGAACAAAGTCATGGAAATGTTGGTGGAACACATGCAAGATTTCTAGACAAGACGTCGAGGACAATTTTCGCAAAGTGAAGAAGTTGAGGGATTCTTCTTTGTGAATGTAAGTAAGTGGGTTGAAGATGTCAAATTTGATTGACATTGGTGAAACCCATAGTTTTTTGAGCGAGAGAGATTCAAAATCACTTCATCGCAAACCTGAGAGCAACACTAGGACATGTAAAGTGATGAACTTAGCAGTAGTGTCAGTGAAATGGATTGTTCGTTCAACATCATTGAGAGTGGGGGAGTGGTTTGGAAAAATGGATTTGTTGATAACTCTATTGGATGATCATGCAATGATCTTGGGGTCGGAATTCCTCAGACTTGCCAAAGAAACTCTTCTCATCCATGAAATTTTCTTAGTATTCCTGGACGAGGCCAAAATACCAAGCGCACCCTTCATGACGAAGACGAGGCTTGGGAGGACAACTAGGATTTTTGCGATCATGTTGGTAGAAGGAGTTAGTGGAAGCATGAATGAGCCTTGCAACGTAACACATCAACAAGAAGTATTTCACACTGCATAATCTTTGAGAATTTTGGGACAAGAAGAGAAACAATTGACAATGATGAAGACTTTGGTGAGGGAATCCATGGAGAAGGTTGGCATATTGAGGAACCCATAGAACCATACTTGTGAGTGTAGGGGATAGTTGAACTATTCAGTTTCCGATACCATGGAGCAGGAGGGGCATCACCAAGTGAATCGTTATCAATTGTAGGTCAGAGATGTTGTGGAGGACTGGAAAACGAACTTACCCACCGTGGAAAATTCAGGAGTTGATTCAAGAAAATGAATGGATGCACTTACTCAACCAGACTTGGAGACAGATGTGGAAGAGGTAGGAGTGGAAGACCAACACACCACAATGATCATGAACTTTTGTAGGAAATCCATGGGGATATACGACTTCCAATTGACTGCATAACGAATTGAGGATTTGGGATGCACACTGAAGGAAGTTCAATTGGTCTTGTGAAACTTGCGCACAAAACATAAGTCAGATATGTTGTACGTCAATAGACTTTGGCGACTATTGGGTACACTCTACCTAATAAACAAAGAAGACAAAGACAGACTGTAAGGAGAAAGTAGTGCAATTAATGATGCCTTATGGAGTTGTCATGGAAAGACTCAAGTAGGGAAGTGTTGACGAGCATATGTGAAAACACCGTCAATGTGAAAGGAAGATCCGGTCTGGGGTTGTCTAAGTAACCCAAGCCATTTGAAATAACCTACCTTGACGAGTTTTACGACTCTGTTAGCCGGTGAAAACACTAAGGTAAACTAAGAAAGCAAAATGACTATCTATCTATACAAAACCACTATGTACATGTGCTACTATATCTATCTTTAATATATAAATACCACACAATATTATTTATATAATATACAATATTTATGTACATATACAAGGTTTGTGCAAATCCTTGTGAAACTGAAAATTGTACTACTAAAACAAAGTTTAAGTAACACACGAGGATAAGAAAAACTATTCTAAAACTAATCAATCATAATAACAACAAAATGAATGAATATGATTTATGATGATATAAATAAAATGACCAAAGCATTTTAAGTTTAAGTTTTTAATCATTATTCATTCAAAAATAAATTAACCAATAAAAGATAACTAACGTGTTGTTGATCAACAACCAAAAAAGAACTGTGATTTTTGTCTTCCTATGTAAGACTTGCTCCAATAACTTGTTTTCCAAGAAAAAATCTATGGCAAGCGCTTTACAGAATAGCAAAAAGAAAATTATGATATTACCTGAAGAAATTCAAGCAATTTCAACAATTTATAGGTGGCTTGTAAGGAACTCCAATCATATGCAATTGATATAACAAATTCAAATGTTTGAGACAACTCAGAACACATATATATCTATCTTATGTTTAATATATCATATGGACCATAATAACCAGAAAAAATGAACTATGTCATGAACAAAAAGACATCAAAGAATATATATAGATGAACAAACGAAAGCTAATTCAATCAATATATGTTTTAAGCTCCGCAAAATATGAAAGGTAACATGACTAATAAATAATCACATTAAACAATTTACTATGGAGACGAAATCCATCAAGCAAACTGCTTTTTCATATCTTTCATTCAAAAAATCTTAGTCCACTCTCCTAGGTTCCAATTGTTGTTGTTTCCAAATCAAAAATGAATATTTAAAGGGACTCTTGGTTGTTTCTCCTATCCATAGGATAGAGATCGATTTGTCCAAAATAAGGAGATTCTAACCTCCAATCTAAACTAGGAACAATAACAAAATTATAACAACTTTAACAAGTTTGTTACAAATGACCATTCATGATCAACAACTACTTGAGAAAGAACCTAACAATTTTCAAAAAAGAAATATCATCCCAGATTTATCATAGCATAATCATCGTGTATATCAGTCATCCAAGTGTGGTAAAGACTTGGAAAAAGACAAAACAAAATAACATCAAAATCTATTTAACTAATTTAAGACTAGCTACAAAATATTTGATTCTATAGCTAGTCTATCGCAAACAAATCATGCTATTTTAAAACTTATTCAATCACAACAAAAATGACATTTAGTTACCCAAAATTAAGCATTCGAAAGTGATGGATGTTGTATTTTTGATCCTGTGATGAAATTAACATTAGTTGAATATTTTATAATCACCTCTCCAAATTGCTTTGGAGTTTGTGCGAGCTATGGAATTCTGGGCTTTCAATTTTAATCTATTATTTTCTTCTTCTTCTAAATATATGTTTTGTCTTGTGACCTGATTCAACCACATTTGTAGATAAGGCACATCAGAGTAATACTTCTATACCCAAGCCAGAAAGTCATGACAATGATCAGGTTCTAAACCTGGAATTTGATACTGCTGTTCCTTTTTTGAAAAACCTTCCTTGGCTTTTAAATTGGCATGTATGCCAGGGAATCCTTTACAATATTGAAGGCAAGGAGGTAATTTTGAGATAAATTCATACTCAATATGGTCTTCTTCAGACGAGTCTTGGTCTATCATAATATTTGGAATAGTATCATCTTTCAGTTTCTTTCTATTACGAATTAACCTGGAGATGACTCGACCAACCCTTTTATTATTGAAATCCAATTTTCCATTAAATCATGATGGTTTACCCTTTGCATTTAATTTTTATTCTCTAACATGATTCACGAACTATGGTGGGATTTCATTCATAAATCGATCCCTTAGACCAGAAACAACAACTTCTAGTGATTTCTTAGGGACAAACTTCTTCTTTTTAACCACTGTCTATGTTACAGGTAAGGAGACATCTTGGAAATTAGATAACGAAATGAGGCTTTCATCAAATTGAATTTCGATTTTTAATTCCCGTGATGGAGATTGCAGGGGTAAAATCCTTTCACCATTTTGTACAATGCCCACTACAAGTTCACCACTCAAGGATAAAAACTTATTTATAATAATAAAACTTTCCCAGTTATCCCCAACACTAACCAAATGATATTCGACCAGATGTCAGATCAAGCCGTGATGGAACGAGATGGCTTGAGGATTTCTAGTCAGACATTGATAGAACCTGGCCATTTTCTAGAGGATTTGGAGCAAATAGAAAGGTAAATTTAGATGAAAACCATGGAAAACCATGAGCAAACGTATGTGGAAGTAGAAAATCAAACCAAAACAACCTTCATAGGTTATAAATTTCTTGATGATCAGCATGAGGTTGTGCCATTTAGAATGGACTAAATCCAGGGGTAATCCTTTGACATGATACTTCGTTTGTTTAGACACTAGCAATGACTGCCAAAGGATATTTTCTACCCTAATATTTTTAAACCGTTTATTTCTAGAAGTAGAGAGACCGGTGGCTCTGGCAATAAAACCCTCATCCACTTGAAACTACACATCACTGACCTTAACTCTCATGCTATCAAACATTTGGGAAAACTCTTTGGCCACATCTAAGTTAAAACCCCTCAATTATTGAACGAAAGGTAGCCACCCAACCTAGGTAAGTATCTCAGTGACACCGTCGTGACTTAGTAGGGTTTTGGAACCATTAGGTTCAATCCTAACGACAGGAGCCATAACAGAGGTGAATTAGAAAACAACGAAATGAACTTTGCAGAGACGATTCAAATGAAAACTGAGCAAGGTAAAGAGATAAGATTCGAAGTGAGACATGTAAACATACTTGATGCGAGACAAAATGTGCATGAAATTAAAGTACCCAGTTATCATTCCCGACTTGGAATATTGATTTCCTCCAGCCAAGCAAAGGACAAGCGTGGTCTTGAAAACAAAAATCATGTAGCCATTGTTTCTCTCCATGAAACCCTAGTCTACAACCCGAGAATTTTCCAGTGATGAGATCATAATGCATGAAATATCCAAAAAAATCGGTGAGGAGTAAGGACCATCATAAATGAACATGGTACAACATAGGTTTTGGGGAGTAATGGTGAGGTGTTCCTCCAAGCTCTTAGATTTCATCAAATATTTTCAAATTGCAATGATAAGCCTAAGTTCGGATATAGGTTGATATGTCAAAACAAAAATTCATATGTAGCCATTTCAGTTACCTAGGAAATAATCAATCTTTTGTTTAAATGTAACGATAATTATTAGATCATTTCTCATAGGTTACAACTAGAAGTAACAAGATTTTTTTTTAAATTATGCATGGGATAATCACATATAAAGTTCCTTCTTAGTTGTTGTAGACGAGAGATAACTAAATTTATGATTCTCAGTCATGAATTTATAGAAGGGTAACACACATCAAGTCTCACACGAAAAATTGAATGACCAAAATAAAAAGAAAACAAATCTGTAAACTATGAGCTATCAGTTTGATGAATCCTCTTGCCCAGAAGTGGAACACAAGATGTAAAAAATGATTCGAATAGAAACATAAAACAAGATACTATTTGGGCTTCCAACAAGAAGTTGTGAAACGACATATGGGTTGTGGATTGACTTGTCAGATTGTGACAAGGGGAAGGACCTTGTCAAGAACCGAGAGGTTTAAAGAGAAGTTTATCTAAGTGAAGAGAACATGTTGAGGTTGTAGTAGGGCGACTCAAAAAGACCAATAAAATTTGGACATAATGACGATGATGCAAAAATAAAAGGGTTTTTTGGATGTGGAGATGTGCATTCTCTAGCGACAAACACGACAATTGGACTAATCACCCAACCGATTTGGAACTTGGGAGGATCCAATGTACATGACACACGAACGACGAAGTTGAAGTATCGAAGTCATCATGTGTCAAGAGTATCCAACACTTGGGCACACTTTGAGGATGTTCTTGAGAGGAGGACCCTTTGACAACAATTGCGAAGATAAAAATTGTTGATTTGTGAAGAGATTCACAGATGGAGAAAAGGATACATGGATATTGATGGATGTTTTCAAGGATATAAACAACTTGGCTTGGGGGAGGATGTAAGGTCTCCTGTGACACCCATTGCATGCGTGATCCTTAGGTAGACTTGGATACAAGTTGGGAAATAGAACACAAGGGGCATGTGATTGGTCAAGAAAACAAAGACATGTGGGTGTGGGCATGAATACCTTGTGCGCATGATGGTGACATGCGACACCAAGGGGGCACACACCTCACTTACAAAACATGATGTCACTTCAACCCATGATCCTTACTTAAATACCTAATGTATTAAACATAACACTTTATATGAAACAATGACTAGTGTACGCCATGTATGCAGGACCACCATCATCGGATGAACCATGCTGATCAAGTGAATGAGATAAGAACTGACGAGGGGGGAAGCATATGAGGGGCTACTATCTATGGAAAATGTCGATCAATCATCTCATCATGATCACGTTCTGCAATGTGGACCATGAGACATGATATCCTCTAGTTACCCCTAGGTGAGAGGGGTAAAAAGTTAAATAAATAAGGCTATTGAAAAGTTGTTGATAGAGTGTAGCATCGAATTTCGAAGAATGACACTCCTTGGCTAGCTTCAGTCATGATTGATAAGGTGTGGCATATGATTTACAATATTTCATCTTAAACTTCTTTAAAATATTCAACACATATTTGGGTTGAGAAATAAAGATACCATCATTCATTTGTAATACTTGGATGCCCAAAAAGAAATGCAACAAACCAAGAACAATGATCTCAAATGTATTTGCAATTGTTTCTTCAAACCCAAACTTAAATTAACATTGCTTCCAATAATGACTAAGTCATCCACATACAATGCAAAAACCAATGTTTTATATTTTACATGTAACACATAATTATTGTGATCTAATTCATAGCATTTGAAATTGATATTGAGGAAAAAACGATCAATCTTCTCATATGATTCCCTAGGGACCTATTTAAAACCATACAAGGATTTCTTTAGTTAGCACACAAGATTTCCATTCTTCTCAAAAGCAAGGGGTTGCTCCATGTAAATTTGTTTAGTGAGATCACCATGTAGAAAAGAAATTTTGATATCCATCTGATGTATCTCTTATCCAAAGTGAGTAGCAAGTGAAAGAATCAATCCAACATAGTTCATATTTTCAATTAGTGCAAAGGTATTAGTGTATCCGATGCCTTCTTACTGAAAAAAAAACTATTAGCCACCAAATGAGTCTTATTCTTTTTACAATGCCTTTAATTGTGAATTTTTTTCTTGTAGACCCATCGACATTTTCCACATTCTTTCCTTGCGGTTGAGGAGCCAAATCCCATGTGTCATTCTTCATTAATAAATGTTAGTCATTAGTTATAGTGTTCTCCCATTCAAATTAACCATGTGCATCTGCATATGTATCTAGATCACATGTCTCTAGCACACATGCCACTAGAGAAACAATGCCATGTCATTTTTGACTTCTAGTTTTGTTTGAGTCATTGATGTTTTCTGCTTTAGCTCCAACAACTTCAATTGTCTTGGAATCACATCTAGGAAGACATGTTCCAATTGTTAAAGGAGTTCCTAGACCAAGATCATCACTTTTGGATTGAAAATGGGTCTCGAAACTTGTATTCATTAAGCTATGGGTGGTCAACTATTGGTCAAGCCAGACAAAGAAGTTGATTATCTAGTAAACAAAATTGTGAGGTAGTTAGTCGATCTAGAATTCCCAATAATTTCCAATGGAAAATTGCTCAAAAAAATGGAAGAATAATTCAACAGAGTGATACCTGAGGTCTTCTCATAAAATACAACATCTCTTATGCATATAATATCATGTTTGATAGGGTCAAATAGTTTGTAGGCCTTCAACTCTTCAAAGTATCCCATCACCATACAAAATTGGATATTCACATCGAATTTATTCCTTCTGTCATCCAAAATATGAGCCCATGCTATGCATCCAAATGTTCTGATATGTCTTGATTGAGGGTTTCCTTCCTCTCCATTTTTCAGTTGGAGTTGCATCCCATAAAACTTTAATTGGAATCAAATTTAAGAAATACTTTTAGTAGTAAATATATTTTGCTCAAAATTTAGTCAATATCCCTTTGGCCTGAAGTGGGTATGTTGGAAGGTGCACTCCCCAAGGAGGAGAACACACATCTCGAGTAAGGTAAAAAAGGTGCTACCACAAAGGTGCACCTCCTTCCATATGCAACAAAATTCACCACAAAGGCCAGATGGGGCACATCTCTGTCTGGAAGGTTGGGCACAAGTATCGAGGACTAGGAATTGGTCAAATAAGATAACTGTTAGGGTTTGGGACCCTTTCTAGTTGTTGTTTAGTTAGAATTTGTCCACTTTTGATCAAAACCATTGTATGTTCAACCTAGTCTATATAAAGGTTGCCTATTATACTAAATAAAATGAATGGTTCATTTACTTACTCATATCATGTGTTGGTTGTGTCTTTCTACCTGATTTTTTTCTAGGGATTTCTCTGTAGTATTGCAAATCAAATGGTATCAGAGCACTGGTCCAAGGTGATTATGCTCCACTAGTTAGTGATTTCATTGGTAGATCCAGGAAAATCCAGTTTCCTTCTTGTGATGCGCTAGGATTGGAATATATATATATATATATATATATATATATATATATATTTTCTTCTAGAGGTAAGGGATACACTAGGGTTTCTTTTCACCCTCCACTCTTTCTCTACAAGAGGTGCGCTAGGGAAACCCCCTCCTCCTCTCTGTTCTGTCACATTTTTTATAGGTGCACTAGGGAAACCCCCCCCTCCTCTCTGTTCAATTTTTAGTCCAGAGGTGCGCTAGGGTTTTTCCTTTCCTCCTATCTACAAATCGAGGGTCTATCCTTCATATATGGATAGGAGCAACATTATTTTATGAATATCATACCTCCAAGAAGGGACACTTCATAGGATGATTCCTCTTCTGTCAACTCTTCCCCTATCCAAGAGTTGGCTTTGGCTCTTCATGAGCTTATTATATTGCAACGTCAGAATCCATCTCGTTTGCATCTGGATGCATTATTTCAAATTCCTAAGTTCTCTGGGAATATCAAAGGGGACATTGTGTATTCCTAAATTCAAAGTCTCTCTACATACTTTAGCACTCGTCACAACATCTATGATAAGGAGAAGCTTCATATTTCTAGCTTACAAATGGAAGGTGTTGCCTAGGCATGGTGGGATACTCTACCCATTGGGACCCAACTTATCGTGGATTTGCAGTCATATTCCTCATCTTGTAGTCCTCCTGTCGACACTTGGGAAACACTCTATCAACCACTCCGTAGTATATTCTATCATCCTGGATATCATCAAAATAATAACATATTATATCCTACTGACTATCGTCATAATATTCTGGCTCGCTGGTTGCAGCTTCGCCAATTCTCAAGCCAGTCTATGCAACAATACATTGAAATATTCATCAGGCTTCACATCCATATTTATATTGACGACTTCGAAGAGGTACTCATAGTGAAGTTCAATTCTGGTTTTTTTTTTTTTTTACATAGGGATGTGGAACTTTTTTACAATAGTTCTCTAGATAAGGATTACTCCCGTGCTCTAGAAGTTGAGCATAAGCTAGAACCACGCTTGAAGTCCCCTCAATCTCATCCTAACTCAGTCTCCACACTGTGCTCTCTAAAGTATCCCTCTTCCCCTAAGTATGCTAAATGGTACACATTTCATAAGTCTTCTTTCCATAACACCGTCGATTGTCATCTCCTACAAAATCCGTCTATTTCCAAAAATCTTTTTGCTGATACTCCTGAGTTTTCATCTTCAATGCCCCTTCCTTCTGAGCCAATCTCTTTAGACAATCACACTGCTGCAAACCCCTCTTTGATTTTGATGGCTATTGATTCTAATTCTACCTCTGCTGCCCCTATCTTCACCCACCATTGCCAAATCAAGTAGTCTCTTTCTACACTCATTATTGATAATGGCAACCGAAAGAATTTAGTAGCTCAAGATTTGGTGAGCCTATTAAAATCCCACCACCCCTCATCCCTCTCCTTATAAATTAGGGTGGGTTCATAAGGATGAAACGCGTCTCATGGTCACACAACGTTGAGCCATCACATTTTCCATTGGACTCTTCCATGTTTCTATCCTTTGTGATGTATTTCAGTTTGATTGTGCGGATCTTCTTTTGGGAATCCCATACTGAGAACAACGTGATGCCATATATCATGCTCGCACCCATTAGTATCACCTCAAACAAGATGGACGAACTTGTGTTATTACCTCTTCATCACTGGAAGCTCCTCCTTTTCCTGTTGGCCAAGTTGTTGTATGTCAAGTAAACCTCAATAAATCCCTCTCCTTATGCTTTGTGCACCCTATTAACCATATCATACACCCTAGTCTATTGCACCTAATCTTTTGATTGTTATATACTAATTTTCTGATGTGTTTTCTCCTCCAGAAGTCCGTCCACGTCAACACCCTATTGAGCATTCTATCGACCTCATTCCTGGTGCTGCTCTTCCTAATGCCCCTTTGTACCTCTTGGCTCCCCATGAGGCTGAGGAAATTGAATGCCAACTCCAACAACTTCTCAACGCAGACCATATCCAACCAAACTGCTCTCCTTGTGCCTCCCCCATCTTCATTATTCCCAAAACGGAGAGTGGCAAGTGGTGTTTAGTCACCAATTACTGGGCTCTCAACAAGATTACTGTAAAAAATTGCTATCCTCTCCCTTGTATCGAAGACTTGCTTGATCAACTCAAAGGGGAAAATTATTTTACAAAGATGGATCTAACGATAGACTATCACCAAGTGTGTACGACTGCTATTGACACTTTGAAAACAACTTTTAAAACCATATTTGGGCTCTATGAATGGATGGCGATGCCTTTTGGCCTCACCAACACCCCTACCACATTCCAAAGGCTCATCAATGATATATTTAATCCTCTGTTGGGCCTCATTGTGGTCATTTATTTAGATGACATTCTGGTCTTTAGTCAAACTTGGGAGGAGCACTTACAACATGTGCACAACGTACTCCAATTTTTGCGTACCAATCACCTTCATGTCAAGGAATGCAAGTCCTCCTTTGGCCAAAATTTTATCTTTTATTTGGGGTTTATCATCGATTAGGAAGGTGGTCATCCTGATGTTTCTAAAGTTCAAGTTCTAGCACAATGACTTGCTCTTGAGTCTGTACTGGCCCTTAAAGGTTTTCTCAGTGGCATCAATTTTTACAGGAAATTCATTCCTCACTTCTCTTATTTGGCCAAGCCCCTTCATCATTTGTCCAATTAGTCCAATTTTCTTTGGATTCCGATGGTTCAGGAGCAATTCCAATGCCTTAAAGAGGCCCTTTATTCAACACATGTCCTCCGTTTTCCCAATCTTCAACAACCTTTTGAAATTGAGACTGATGCCTCTCAACATGCGAATGGTGCTTTTCTTAAACAAGGAGAACATCCCATTGCTCATCATTCTGAGACATTATCTAAACCCAAAAAACACTACAATACCTACGATAAGGAATTCTACAACTTGGTCTAGGCCTTAAACAATGGAGCCACTACATCTTGGGTAAGGAGACCATTCTTCATATTGATCACCATCCTTTGATTTTCATCAATTCTTAGTCTAAGATCCAGGAACAACGTCACTTGAAGTGGGTTGCTTATCTACAACAATTCCACTTGGTCATCAAATATAAAAAAATGGGCCACCAATTGCATGTTTGTTGTCCTTATCCACCCTCCTCCTTAGATACTTCAAATCTTGTTTGTTCGTTGTGCTGCTTATGAAGATTGGAAGCCTTTGTATGCCTCTAATCGTTTCTTTAGTACCATCTAGAATGCCTTACAACAACCTACTGTCATTATCCAGACCCCTTTCCCAAACTACCACATTCAATATGGATGGTTGTATAATATTGACAAGCTATGTGTGCCTACTAATGATGATCACCTTGTTCTCATTCACAAATTCCACGCCTCCTCTTATGGTGGGCACTTCGACATATTCAAAACGACTCAACATCTTCAACGTTACTTATTTTGGCATAATTTACAACACCAAGTTGAGCAATTTATTAGAGCTTGTACCCTCTGTAGTCAACATAATCCGACCAATCGCAAGTATGGTCTGTATTAGCCCTTACCTATTCCCTCCCATCCTTGGGAATCTATCACTATGGACTTCATCACCGATCTTCCCATGACCTTTCTTCATCATGATGCCATTTGGGTGGTTGTGTGTCACTTCTCCAAAATGACCATTTTTGTCCCTTGCACTAAGACTACTACTACTGCTCAAATTGCAGATCTCTTTTTCACTCATGTGTGGACTCATTTTGGTCTCCCCTCCAACATTATCTCTAATTATGATTCCCGTTTCCTTTGTACATTTTGGAAAAATATCCAGTCTCTATTTGGGTGTCACCTCAAATACTCCACTTCTTTTCATCTGCAGATGGATGGAAAAACCAAAGTTGTTAACCATAGCCTATTCCATGCCCTCCACATTTAGTTTACCAAATCCAAACAGTGGGATGACACCCTCCACATTTTCCAACACAGTTATAATATGGCGGTTCATGTTTCTACTAGCTTCTCCCCTTTCGAAGATTTCTTTGGGTATCATCTTGAGTTGCCTTTACAACTCCAACCTTCTGGTACTCCCTGACAACAAAAGGAGCAAACCTCTACCTTGTACTTTTTGCAAACCTTGGCTCATAAACAAGCTCATATTTATGAGGATTTACAATCTCCCTGACATTGTTATAAGGCCCGTCATGATGTGCATAGGAAACCACTCTCCTTTTACCTTGGTGACAAGGTCTAGTTTCACATGGAACGTCAATGCTTTTAGTCCCAACGTTATCACAAGATGAAGCCACTTCGTTATGGTCCTTACATAGTTCTGCAGCAAGTTGGAGACAATGTTTATTGTATCGACTTTCCTCCACAGTTGGGTATTTACGATGTGGTAAATGTGAAGAATCTCAAACACTAAAAGCCTCCACTCCTGGAAGAAGAGGTCACCATCTCGCACCCCTCTGAGTTGGTTCCAGATTTCCAACCACCTCTCCTTCATGACACAATGCTGGATACACATACCACCACTACTCACACTCAATATCACTAATTTTCTATGGTCGTAAGTGTGGGATATAAGTGCAATTGGTCCATGGTATTTCTTGGGAAGGTCATAGAGCTTATATGGTCAATCCTTCAAGTCCAAGAAACCTTTGGTGATAACAACAAAGTTGTTATTCATGTCCTTCATAACAAAATGATCCGACCAAAACTCTACCTTCTTGCCAATATAGGTTATTTTGCGTACGAGAAACCAATTTTCATTTAAACTAGATCCATGATACACATAAGTGATCACATCATTTTGACATTCAATATTTTCAAAACTAGAAATAGTAAGTGCATAATCATTTGCTACAAAGATTTTTTTTTTATCCTTTTTAACGAAGAAAAGAGAGAAGCATCCTTAGCCATGTGATGGGTGCAACCATATTTTATTATCCATTCACTCTTAGACGTATGACTATGTGAGGCTTGAGAAGTACTAATCAAAAACATATATTTATATGCCTTACCTTGTAAATTTTAGTTATGTAGGTTGGCCAATCTTCTGGTGAACAATCTCCATCAAGTTTCTTAACTTTCTCCTCCATGTCCTTGACATTCTACCAACAATCCTTCTCCATATGCCCCAATCTCCTACAATAGTGGCATGTCTTCTTCTTTGTACCTTTGTTAGTTGAAGTCTAATCACCATGCTTATTCTTGTTAGTTTGGTCAACATGGTCATGATCCTTCTCCTATCAACCTCTTTCTTTGTAATTCTCAACCTTTTTCCTTCAACAAATGGGTCTGTTTCTTGACATCAAGTTTCCCTTCATCAAGAAGTTTCTCCTATGCCTTAATCAAAAAATTATAGAGAGAGTCAAAGGTATAATCCTTACCATCATCTTTCTGGGAGGTCCAATTGGGACAAATTATCAAATAGAACACATCATATAGAGTCTTCAAATTCATCGAGATTTTTTCTATGAGTTGGCCATGTTTATTGGGAAAGCTTTTTCTGCATTCAACCAATTTCAATTGAATTTCCTTCACATGGACTATATAATCTTCAATTCTTTCAAGAGAGAGAATGTAGAGAGATCAAATCTTTCTCAATATGCATAACTTGAGTTTCATTGGTTTTATCAAATGGAGTCTTTAGCTTCTTCTAGACAACATTTGGGCAATCGATCCCACTTATATAAAAGTGAATCTCCCTAGAGATGTAGGTCATTATGACTCCTATATATTAACCCTTCTTCTTATCAACGAAAAAATTCTATTGTTCATCCTTTGGATATGGGGCCATAATCTTCTTAAAGTTCCATAGGAATTTACTCTTTAATAATGCTTTAGTATAATTTTCCCATATTCCATAATTGTGTCCATTCAAAACCATAGGTTATGGCTTGGAACCCATAATACCAATTTATTGATGTAATCCCAATTCAATCTAGAAGAGGAACCTTGAGTCAATCTATTAGACATATCTGACTTGTTAGGAGCATTGACAAACACCACAAGACTTGTATATGGTAGGATAGATCTCAAACCACTAGTCATGATACCATGTTGGAGAATCAAAGGATTAGGTAGATTAGAGAGATAGTATTCAAAGAGAGAGTTTGTGTTTAAATACACAGTTACAACACTTAAGCACAATCAATCATAGCTCAACATACAAAGACGTGTATGAAACCAAATGATTTCCATACACAACACATACACAATTTGTTTTTCACCATATCATAGATCAACCCATAGGGACATATTATGTAGCACCAAGATGTAATAAACTCTGTCGAAGTGAGGAAAATGAGGTCCACATTATTTGGCTAGGGTGCATAGAGAACTCATTAATTCTTTTCTTGTTATGCACACCAATCGATTGTTTTGTTCCAACCATCCAAACAATCGAATGCTTATTCAACCATCTAGTCTATATCCTAGTCAACTCCTTAGTCAACCACCTATTCGACCACTCAATGAACCTCCCAGTTTAATATCAATTGTGGACTTCCTGTATCTAGAAGATCTAGAGTTGTGATGAACTTGCAAACCTTGTTGTTCCACATCGTCCTGTATATAATGGAGATTATAGTACATAATAAAAAAGAATCCAAACTTGTTGTGAAGCTATGAGACGATGTGGTCTACTATAACCTTCTAAAAATTACTGCTCTTCATAGTATCTCCTCCATGCTCATTGCTCATGCTATGGAACAACAAGAGCGACCAAAATATGTGAACCATTCTCCCTCCTTTTGCTAGGATTTTTCATAACACGAATTAGGGTTATGTTTAGGATTTTGAAACCCTCTTGAAATATTCATTATGATTTTATAAGTCTATAGTGGATTCCCATGTTTTACTAGCTCCACATATGTAAATTACTGTGAGCTAAAATGGTTGTCACTTGGACCTATGTAGAATAATTGGACCATTACCTTATTGGGAGAATAACTTTCGCATACCGACTCCATTTGGTGAAAACAAACCACCATTGGAAATATATCACCCATAGAATGGATTGAGGACATTTATAACATATATCCTTGAGTTTAGAGACCCCAAAATCCCACTTCTTTGACCTTGTACACTCTAAAACCATCTTGTAACTTTATTTCATGACATATGAGCCATTTTCTTTTCTAGCCCCATTATGAATCACATAGTGTAACCATCTATATCACTATGTGGTCATAGTTTGGAAATTAATGCAATCATAATTATGACCAAAAATAGAATATTAAACTGGACACAATTGAGACCTAATTTAGAAAGCTAACTTGGATGCAATTGCAACAAAATTTTGGACACTTACCTAGATGAAATTGAGGCCAATTTTTGGATGGTAACATGATCACATTTAATACCTTTATTCAAATGATAACTTTGGTGCTCATATAGTCTCTACTTTGGATGTTTCTTTAGTCATTATAATAACTGGTGACCAAATGTTTTTGAAATTAATAGATGTTATTCTTGTTAATACATTAGTTTCTTTTGTAGATGTAACTACAACAAAACAAATGAAATTAGACAATGTTTTATCACTACAATGGATGTTATGATGGTCATAACATTAGTGGTCATAATTTTTTTTCCAAGGATGTACATAGATTCATTGCTATTAGAGACTATATGCTTTTTTGGAAAAAAAAGAATTTCAAAAATACATGTGATTTTTCTCAACAAAGGTCTCAATTTTGACCACTATTTTTCAATTTTGTTATAGGAAATCATGTACTTAATATCCCATTGAGTATCCATAACTACCTTGAACACTAGTCTCCCATCCTTTATATCTTGTGGTTATATGGGTGGAAAGGTAGAAGCTCCATCCCTATCTTAATCTTCCTCAAAGTTGTATCGTTGACATTGTTTTTATGCAATCTTCAACTCTATCCCTCACAAGAGAGGAGAGATGGGTTGGGAAGACTTCCCTATGATATTTTACTCTCTAAGAGTATGTATAATGAGTATTTAACTTTCTCTTATGGGTGTTCCCCTTGGTGGAATGCGAAGCTTCCTTATACCTATAAAAACTTATTGAGTAGAATAACTATCCTACAACCTTCATTGTTAGCCTTAATCATTCCAACTGCAAATTTGTCATTGTTCTACAAATATTAAATTTCACCATCAAAATCCCAACCCCCCCAACATCCCCAAGATTGTGAAACAAAACAATCAACTTCATCTTCAAAACATGTATTATAACACTTCACAATACTTTGCCACTCTAATTATATATCCTTCCACCTAGTATTTCCTTGTGCAAGTTAACAATATACCCTATGACCTACTATCTTGGGATGGGATTGCTTAAGCACAGATCTTCACATCATGATGGGGTGAACTCTCCATATTATATGAATGATATAATTTCCCAAATCAACTCTTGTTTTGGGTTCACCTCACATATATCTCCAGTAATAAAAATCCTCTTGTGATATAATGACCCTTTAACTTTGTTAAGACGTCATTAATGCCCAATGTGATGTGTTTTAATTCTACTTGGTTATATCCTCCACTAACATGTATAATTGTGAGGGATTTTCTCTCCAATCCACTTCACATTCCACTCCATCTCATTTTACTTATCATTCATAAGCATCATGCTCTCTATTGTTAACCTGGTAGTAATCACCATCCATCCTTCCTAACTTCAATGTGCTACTAAGGTCTTCCATGACTAGGATTTCGATCACTTAAGTATGTTCATCTTCTCCCACATCCTCCCATATTATTTCTTTGGGTTTCACTTTCCAATTACCCTCCTTGTTGATATTGGCTAATTTAACTTGTTTACTACCCAATTGGTCTTTTTATGCACATGAGTGAAGTTCAAATTGTGTAAATGAGTCCAACAAACTACTTATCTCTATAAGTAGAGTTGAAAGACATTGATTAGAGGAGAAAATTTCCTTTTCTAGAAGGAGTTTGATTGCTCTCAATTTATCCATATAAGCTTGGAGTCCCTTCCCAATTAATTTCTACATCATGGGTTTTGTCTTTTCCCATTTACATTTTGGGCATTAATTTTAAGGAGGTAATTAACACGGCATTAATTTTAAGGAGATAATTACCAAACAAGTTCCCATTATAGAATTTGCATCTACACTTTCCCTATCATTTTCCTTGGTATGTAGCCAACTTGCAATGTCAAAGATAATAGTTTTTTTTTTCCAATATCTATTTTATGTTGTTGAATGCTTCTTATTATTTCCACAAATCATCCTCCTCTTACTAGAGGAGGGTACCTATCATATGTGGCCTTTGAAAAACATTGGTCATGCACTAACTTCATAAACTCTTTTACTAATTTTAATAATAATATTGGTGGCCAGAAGAGTTGAACCTTTAATCATGAGTTAATAAATAATAAGAAATGTTATCAATTTCTCTCTATTAAACAATAATAATAATAATAATAATAATAAAAAGTGCATATAGGAATTTCCATTTTATAGAGATCTTTCCATGAACACCTCTCGCATATTTGGCCTTCCATAGCATTTCTTCCGTTAATTACTTGGTATATCATGATTTCATTAATTTATTCCTGCGCCGATAGATATTATACAACATATTTAGATAAGCAAACATTCGTATTCGACCGCATAGCGCAGTGGATTAGCGCGTTTGACTTCGGATCAAAAGGTCGTGGGTTCGACTCCCACTGTGGTCGTTATTCAATTTTGTCCCGGTTTTCCGTGAACTGTGTGTGCACACTGTCATCTGTATAATTTCCGCATCCCATACTGCCTCCCAATTGAACTCTTTTGATTTGAAGGTTGGGCGGGAAACCAGGCTTCTGGTACGATTGATGAAAACAATGTAATGTAAATGTGATAGCACTACTGCTTTCATCAATCCGATGACCTTTCTTTCATGCATTTCTTTAAGGCGTTGTTTAATGTTCTATGTTTTTGTCTTTCTCGTTCAAATTTGCATATAATTACAATTTTCAATTTTTTAAATTGTATTTCTGAAGGTAAAAATGTATTTAGAGTGTTGAAAATCATTCTTGGAGTATTCGGATTATAAAGTTTTAACCACTCAAATATATAGATTCAACAATATTTCGCACTATTTCAAGCAAATATCCCCAAAAATATCATTAAAAAAGGGCAAAAACATAGCACATTTAGACTAGAGCTTTCTTTAACAATAACTGTACTAGTTTTGTTTTTAATTGATTAATTAGTTAATTAGTAAAGAGTATACCACCAACACTTAACCAATAAAGCTTTGGGGTTTCTTATTTTCTATGTATAGAGAAATAGAGAAATGGATGGAGCTACTAAGTGGTGGAGGTGTGGCTTTATGCATGGTTGTATAAGCATCTTACATGTTATAAGTTTGGTAATCTAGAATGGTATAGATAGAGAAAGGTATAACTTCCTTCAAATATAATATGCCAATTTAATGCACGATTTGTAAGGATGATGTATAGTTGATATCAAATTTATGCTTATCTAAATAATTTAATTATGGTGATTTATTTGTTAAAGTGTGTATCTTGGCTTGACTAATTTACAAAGTTGGGTGGAATTTTATGATTCAATAAATTGAATAAATTGCTCGATTTTTACTCTTTTTCCTTGATTTCTCTTGATTTAAATGAAGAGACACCTTGAATTAGGGCTATTGAGTTTCTATTATCAATGCTTGATTTGTCACACTCAATCAAGTCACAAAAGATTGGGTCCCTTTCATCATTCAAATACATTGATTCATGCCTCCTCTTCCCTTCTCCTCCTGAAGGGTCTTCCTATAGCGAGACCAATGGAAGGGGAGTTACCTTTAAAGTCACAATCATATGATTTTTTTTGTTGCACCTCTTTGGAAATGGAACAATTGCATTTGTTGGAGTTGCTTGTGTAGAATTCTCTAAGGTCTTGCTTAGTTCCACCCAATTGTGAGCCATCTTTGAATCTTTCCACTAGGAAAAGTTTTTACTCTTTGCTTTGCTTCTCTATGAAGACTTTGCCTTCATAGATGACGTTGCCACATGTCCATGATCAACACTGACTCTAGATCAAAAGTCAATGCATTCATAGTCCAAAAAGTCGTGTCCAACTTCTATCTCCGGTCTCTAGCTCTCTTTGGTCAGGAAGACCTTTACTGAAATCAGGGAAAACACATCTTTGAATGAAGGTATTACAAAACATAGTTACCAACTTAATGAGAACTCTCCAGAGTTCTCGTTTTTTGGGGGGTCCAATTTTTTACCTTGTTTTTAAAAATGGTGCTACCGGTAGCACCCCCTCTCTGTTTTTAGATGATTTTTGATATTTTCAATTTTTTGATCCCCAATGTTTCCACATTNCTTTGGAAATGGAACAATTGCATTTGTTGGAGTTGCTTGTGTAGAATTCTCTAAGGTCTTGCTTAGTTCCACCCAATTGTGAGCCATCTTTGAATCTTTCCACTAGGAAAAGTTTTTACTCTTTGCTTTGCTTCTCTATGAAGGCTTTGCCTTCATAGATGACGTTGCCACATGTCC
>SNQJ01S0052153.1:106598-131292 GCA_010110895.2 Picea sitchensis | reverse complement strand
AAGCGGAAGGTCAAACTTAGTAAAACATCTACCATTTAAGAGCTTTCTAATTTAAACTGAACTAGCAATTTAATAAAAGGGAAAGTTATTAAAACCTGTAAGAGAATTTAGGGACACTTAGGAGTGATTCTAGGAGTAACTCTAGGTGGGTGAGGGAAATAAAGATAATTAATAAATTAAAGAAGTTAATTTATGGTGGAAGGAAGGGGATGGGTGACACTTGTACGGGGAGGAATTTTTAGGAATTAAATTTTAAAAACTTAATTAAACGTGATTTTAGGAAAGTAAGGAACCACGAAACTCTATATAATGAAGGGAGGAGATGGAGGTTGGATTTTTTTCTTTTTGCGTAACATTACGCTGCAGAAATATCTACTTGACTAACTTAACTTGTGGGAGTTGGGATACCCAGCTCAGTGAGGAGTGGTAGCTCGAAGTTGTGAGGCGAGCTGGGAGCTAGTCGAAATCTCTGAATAGTGAGTGTGTGGCCCCTTTGCAGCTCGGGGGGCTAAGGGGGAAGAAGAGTACCTCTAGCATTGGCTGGGAGGTACCAGTGAGGTCTCACCGGTCGACAAGCAGGAGAAGCACAGAGCACATGGACGTCACTCAGACCGAGCGATCATGCAACAATATGCTCTCTTCATTTTGTATAGTAGATGCTGTAGGTTTCAAGCTTGAATCTAAATGTTGATTAGGTAAATAGATTGATTATTTAGATTGATGACTGAACTTTTCTTAGCCTAGCTCGACGATTGTTGACTCTCATGGCCTTTGTTTTCCCCGCACATCTTGACCACCTTGCTATGTTTATTGTGACCTTCGTGGTTGTTTATCCTTCATCCCGAGCTCACCAGTCCTCGCCTGAGCAGTCGGCTAGGAACCTAATCTACAGTCATCGCCTTAGCATTAAAAGACCTATGGATATCAACACCCTTCTTTTCTGTGTGAGGTTGAGAAGCGAAGATCGAACCTATCAGTTGTCTACCTCCATTGTTTATCCTTGGCTTAATGTTGTCTTGCGCCTTCTATCGATTGAGTACCTCTGCCTATGGTTTATCTTTGTGTCCTTTGAGGGATTATCTCTGCGCTTGTTTATTTTATGCTATCTCCTGCATTCTTATATTTCATTTTTGTTTGCCTGGTGATGGCTACTTCTTCGGTTTCCCTTCGTCGATTTGTGGGAAAACCTTGCCCAACTATATTATTTTTAATTCTAGTGAGCTTGTTTAGAATGCCAAGCACTCGGCAACTACATGCTTTCAATTGACAACCAGTGTATAGTCGATTAAAACTAACTTTACTTCTGGTCTTAGAAGACGTTTATATAAAGAAACAATCTCAACAAATGTATGAAACGCTTTAAACCTAGCGAATTTATTTGAATGTGATAGACTCAACTATTACCTTTTTTTGGTCACATTGGACAGTTGATTGTATGACAACAAAAATTTTCCTGGAATGATTGCCGACATTTTTGCCCTGTGCCACCTGCGTTTTATAGCTATCTGTGATTTCATTTTTTTATGTAATGCCTGTAGTATACTAAGGGATTTTAAGTTCGGTGACTTGTTGATGAATAAATTTAAGTTATATTGATGGTGGGGATTTTTTATGCAAGGATAATATAGCACAAAGTTAATTACTTGGCTTTTGACAGCCATCACGTTTTTGGGTGTAAAAGACAACCTTCACGTTTTCTTTTTACTTCCATTCAATGTTGTGTGCCTGCCTTGCTTGGACCCATCTACGCCCACCTATTTTAGATGTTGCACTTGTTGTACTGAACTATGAATTGCGTGTTCAATGTATGATGGGTACCGACTCTTCGATCTTAGCCTCCAACTTCACGACGAACTCTTCTCCTTTGTGCCATTCTGACCATTGTGCTCTTTACTGCGAATTTTTTTTTACCATTTGGGAGAACAGTGTGGTGGGGCAGCATGGTTATTAATTCATTTTTGGCCTCAGACTTTAGATATATTATTACCCATATGTTAGACAACAACTTGAAACTAGATAGGCCACCGTTCCCTTGATGACAATGTTTGCCTCTTTTGATAAAATCGCATGCCCTGTAATCACAACCAACTATCTTGTATATTTATAAATACCATCATTTACAGGTCGACAAGTAAGGTTATTAAACTGAATTCGAGACCAACCATTTATATGATAGCAGTTATTGGTTTCATTTCAGTTTGTAGGATAGCGAGTTTATTTCAATCACATTGATTGACCGTAATTTACTGACAGATAAATTATAAATGGTAGGGAGGAATTGATGACAACAATCCTGTACGTTGGCAACCATTTCCATAATAATTAATGGTTAATAGCATGTTCTCGACCGCCCTTATTGTTAGCTTATAATTGGAGTCATCCACAACTTGTTAATTTAGACCAGCGATAATAAGAACAACAACCCCTTTTTATTTTTCTTTCTATGATTTTAAGAGAATGTTCTTAGAAAATGAATTTATTTGCTTGAGGTCGGGAATGAAAGCGAGTGGATGTTGCATTGCTACGTTAATGGTGTTTCAGTTGGGAAATTTATTTCTTTAATAATACCTCACTGCACCTTGTTGTTTTGACTAACCAAGTAACCTGGTGGGGAATTTTTAGCATTGAAGAGTGTGTACTAATAAGCCTCATGTTGTAGGAAGCTAATCTCCATTGATGACCTTCCCAGTCTCATTACAAAATGGTATTTCTTCTGTCGTTACCATGTAATAAGGTAATTACAATTTGATGGAATAAGGTCCTCACAATTTTTCTTGCTATTACAGTCATTTTGCAATTTTTTTGGGTAGTGGCAGTGTAAATCTTCTTAAAAGACAACAAGTTGATTTTTATTAAAGGACATACTGCTATTCCTTATTACCACAGCATGCAAAAGTATTTATTACCAATATGATTATAGATGGAATAATTGAACTACCCGTGTTTAATAATGATATCCGATATATATTAAACTTTACCCCTGTGCTAATATTTATGGGTCATACATTAATATGGTTAAAATACCATTATATTTTATCGCAAAAATTGGTCATGTGAACCTTATCAAAATTTCTTAAATTATGTAAAATAGTTGTATTACCTTGTTTTAATCTTATCAACGATTTTGCATCTACCCCTTTTTTCTCTTTTTCTTTTAAAATTTTTACACCTTAATGGCTTTTGAGGTGTGTAGATAGACTTGGTTGCGCAAGGAGGTTGTGGTGTCACTTGATTGTCTTAGTCGTCTTGTTGATTGTCATCAACTGTTAGGGTTAGTTGTCAGGTGGTTAGATAGTCTTGATATCACCTTTTTCTTCGCTTGTAGTCGTAAAGAAGGGGTCGTTACATATGGTATCAGAGCGGGTTCAACCCTGCGACTATGGATCGCCATGCTTTCCACTATAGTAAACCCTTGAGTCATAACCTAATGCTATCTAAAACTTTAACTTGCACTTGCAATAAGCACAGTTAGATGACACCGTAGAGATTCACAGTGAGGTATCATGGATGGAAGTGCGATGCCTCCAGAAGTTCCTACACCCTTAGAGTCAAACCCACAGGGGGGAAGAGCAAGTCCTTTCTTTGGATTCTCTTATAGTAAGGGATGATGACGGTCTGACAAGGCCCTACAAGGTAATGTCTAGGGCCTTGATTCACCATCGATACTGAGATGATTCCAGGGCACCTGTACCCATGAGGGTCCACAACGCACCCTAGCTAGTAACATTATCATCCACCAAGAACTTGAGAGAGTTGAGTTCTCGAGTCCACGAGTGTCACGTACGACTGTGCCATTGAGGCACGATTGTACATAAGGGTGTTGTGCTTCACACACCGCATTTATGACCTCCAACATGAAGGTCTACATGGTGGTCTTTCAACTGAAGAGGAGTGCTCTTCTTTTGCAGAATTTGCTCCTACCACATTTGAACATGGTTGTTGACGACGTGTCATGGGAATTGCTCAAGGAACGGTTCCAGGAGAAGTATCTTTCTGAGGAATTTGTTGAGCATTATCTCAATGAGTTTGATGCCTTGCGACAAGTCCATCACATGGTGCCTGAGTGCGAGGCTCGTTTTAGAGTGTTTATGTATGCTTTGCATCTTTTCCCAGATGCTTAAGGAGTTCAAGTTTGGCATTATTGTTAGAATTCATCTTCTACTACAGGTACCAAGAATACTGGACCAAGGAAAGTGTGTTGGATTGTGGTGTTCCACATTACTAGCATTCCTATCCAGAGGAAAGGGTCGGTGTTTCTGGATCAGTCGGAACCACTACCATCTGAGTTTTTGGGCAAGGCCCATCGGATTCATGTAGTGGTGAATAACCTTTGGGAAGAGAATCAATATACTATGCTCGAGACATCAATTACCGTCGCTGACTAGACCCTTAGTATCTTGATAGATCCTAGTGATACCGAGAGTTTCATTTCGGGTGCAATGATAAAAAGGATTAAAGTAAAGGCAGTCGAACAGGATGATTTTAGCTTCATAGAGATGGCTTCGGAAGCCAAACAAAAGGTCGGAGGAAAGGTAATGGGATGTACCCTTAACCTGGGAGAGTTTTTCACCATGGTCAACCTGTGCATCATGATCTTAGGGTCTTATGACATCGTGATTAGTATGGATTGGTTGGAATCACATAAGGTGATACTCAATTGTATGATGAAATGGTTGAGCTTGGTCGATGATGAGAGACAAAGATGAGTGATTGTAGGTCAGAACTAGGGAGTTTCCCTGAGGTTCACCTCTTCCTTGTAGCTATGGAATAACATGCGCAAGGGGTGTAATCTTTATGTGATCCTTGCATTAAACGAGAAGGGAGTAGCAGAAAGTCTAGAACACCTTCCGGTGGTGAGAGAGTTTGTAAACGTATTTCTGGAGGAGTTACCTGGGATGCCACCAGAAAAGGGAATTGGAGTTTACCATAGAACTAAAATCGAGGACTGAACCAATAGAAGGAACACCTTATCGGATGTCGACCCTGAAGTTACAAGAGTTGAAAATGCAACTAAAGGAGTTGATGGACCTGGGACTAATATGTCCTAGTGTGTCACTGTGGGGTGCACCTGTTATTTTCATATGAAATAAGGATGGATCGTGGAGGCTCAGCATTGACTACCATTAACTGAACAAGGCCACGATCAGGAATCAATATCCATTGCCGAGAATTAATGATCTATTCAATCAAATGAAGGGCTACAATGTTCTCAAGGATCGACTTGTGATCAGGATACCACCAGTTATGAATTAAGGAAGATGACATCTCTAAGACCGCCTTTAAGACGAGGTTTGGACATTACAAGTTTATTGTTTTACCATTTGGACTAACAAACTCCGCAAGGGTATTTATGAGTTTGATGAACAGGGTGTTCCACGAGTACATGGACAAGTTCATCCAAGTATTCATTGATGATATTTTCATCTACTCTCGGATGAGGGAGGATCATTGCGAGCACTTGCGCTTGGTACTACAGTGTCTACGAGAGCACAAATTGTATGGGAAGTTGTCCAAATCCTCATTGTATCAATCAAAGATTCACTACTAAGGGCATGTCATCTCCGGCAAGGGTATCATTTTGGATCCAGCAAAGGTCGAGGCTATTATGTAATGGTTGGCGCCGATGAATGTTTCGTAAGTACGTAGCTTCATGGGTTTAGCAGGATACTATTGACGGTTCGTTGAGGGATTTTCGAAGATAGAAAATCTGATCACACAATTACAAAAGAAGAACAAGAAGTTTGTTTGGACCGAGAAATGAGCGGTATCATTTCAGAGTCTCAAGGAGCTATTGACAACAACGCCGATACTAAAGATCCATGACATGGACGTGAACTTCTTGGTATGCACTGACGCATCCAAGGAAGTCTTAGGCAAGGTCTTGATGCAAGACGGACGCATGATTTGGAATTTTTAGCCATCATTTATGCCTTGAAGGTTTGGAGACACTACCTTGTTGGAGGAAAATTTGAACTAAAGACTGACCACTGTGGACTACAACACATCTTTACGAAAAGCGACCTGAACACATGATAACGACATTGGTCGGAATTGCTTAGCAAGTACGACTTTGAGATTACTTACATAAAAGGAACAGTGAACCGAGTGGCGGATGAATTGAGTCAAATTCTAACTTTACAGCGTGATGATGACTGGTACAAAGAGGTTGAGGGTTTTATAGGACAAAACACAATGACGGTACCACTATTGAAGGATTTTCATTTGATAACGATGGTTTATTGAGGTTTAAAAATCAGATCTACGTACCGTCGAATGACTAGTTGAGGATGTTGATCATGAGCGAGGCTCATAGAGTAGTTTACATGGCTCACCCGAGAGTCACGAAGATGAGGGAAGACCTTAAACCCTTATTCTTCTAGAAGGGAATGAAGGAAAAAATAGTCAACTATGTGGCCAGATGTTTATAATGTCAGCAGGTAAAGGCTGAACATAGACACCCAGTAAGATTACTACAACCACACGCTATTCCAGAATCGAAATGGAGGTTATTTCGATGGATTTTATTGTCGGATTGCCACTGACGGCAAGGAGACATGACTCATTTTTCATAGTAGTAGACACTCTGACAAAGAGTGCTCACTCTATTTCTATGAATATGATGTATCAGGCACCTGACATAGCTAGAGTTTTCATAAGTGAGATTGTGAGGTTGCATGGCATGCCTAAGAGGATTATATTTGATCGAGGATCGGTGTTTACTGGATGATTTTGGATGAGTTTCCAAAAGGCCTTGGGAACCTAGCTTAACTTTAGTACTACGTATCGCTCGGAGACTGATCGAAAGACTGAACAAACGAACTAGACCTTGGAGGATATGTTGCACATGTACATGATGGACCAACAAAAGCATTGGAAGAATTCTTGCCACTATTAGAATTCACTTATAACAACAGTTACCAAAGCGCCATTAAGATGGTACCTTTCAAGTTTCTTTACGGGAGACCATGTCGAGTGCCTTTGATTTTGGATCGGCTTGCAGATATGGTCCAGGTGGGATCGGAAGAGATCCAAGAATTGGAATATTAAATGAAAACTTTAAGACAAAGGATCAAGGAAGCATAGGATCAATAGAAGAGTTACAATGATGTGCGTCGTGTTGACCGTAGTTATGTTCTGGTGATCGAGTCTTTTCACGGCTAAAACCACATAAGAGATCGATCTAGTTTGGAAAAAGGGGATAAAATATATCCTAGGTTCATGGGATCCTATGATATTTTGGAAAAGAGAGAACCGTGGCCTGATGACTAGCCTTGCCCAATTCTTGAGGCGTATGCATGATGTATTTCATGTCTCAGTTGAGACTTTATGATTAATGATCCTTCACATGATTTGACTTGAGCACCTTGTCGGTGTCAGATGAGGGTCCACTCACGGCTGAGCCGATCTACATCTTGGATCATCGCATTCGACAACTATGACGTCGAATAGTAGATCAGGTCAAGGTCCAGTGGGACAACTATAGTCCGCACTCGGCGACTTGGGAGGATGCATATGATATGCGCCAGTAGTTTCCATTTTTGTTTGATAGATAGACATATGATACTGTGATACACTTTATTTCAGCATATATACTCTGAAACTTTGGGACGAAGTTTAGACCAAGGGGGGGTGAGTGTAACATCCCGCTCTGGCACACTGAGAAAACTTATTCTTTGAGGACACTTGCTTCCAAGTGATCCGGATTATTATGCTATTAAAACTTTTGATTTTGATTATGAGGCGTTATGGGATGATGACATGTTGTTTTACTACATTGATATAGAGAGGTGCTACTGACTCAGTTTTACTGAGTGTGAAGGATTTTGGACCTTGAGGAGCAGAGGCATCGATGGAACCCCTTGGGCTCCAAATCGAGTTAGGAAGTGTACCATTGGGCTTTGATTGTATTACTGTGATATTAGTGCATATGATTAGATGACATGATATGGATATATTCTGACATGATTTGTTGATGATGCAGGCTGATGATAACTTGTTGACTAGACTCACATATGGAGTAAAGGGGTCACGCATGACTACCAGAGATGTTGAGGGAGAGGTGTGGACAACAGCCCTTCCAAAGCCTACTAGCACTCTTTCCATGGCTCGATCTGTAGGTTAACATTTACCTAGTTCGAGAGTACCCACAATGTCGTAAGGACAGACTGCGACAATCGCACATGATGATTCTAAGGGGCACACAATAAGGTGGGGGCTTTATTCCTTATAGGCCCTTAGTCTCCGACAAGTTCACCTGGCAGAGTATTAACTCCAAGGGTTATTGATGTCTACGAAGTTAGTCAAGAGGCGAGTGGCACCCTTGGAGCATGTGGTGCGTCCTGAAGGGCATGTCGCATAAGGGAACATATGAGGCAACTGGCACCCTTGGAGCACATAGTGCATCCTAAAGGGCACGTCGCGTTGTTGATGATAGAGGAATGAACCTAGATGGCCTTAGGACAAATAACAGGTTGATATTTTTAAAATCATTTTCCCTAATTAAATGTCGCCCAGTACAAAATTTAAGGTCTAAGTCTAAATTACGCTAGTGGTAAAATTTTGTCTACCTACAAGAATAATAATAATAATAATAATTAAAATAAAAACAACTTAAATAATAATAATTATCTTCGTAAAATCTTGTAACACGAAGGGAGTAAGAAATTTAATTTAATCATAAAAATAAATTGTTGGAATTAATTGTTATATCTTTTTGATAATTTAAAATATACTAATTGAATGATAAAAGGGAAAAAGGGTTAAATTCTCCACATGCCTTTTTGAGTTCTAATTAAAAAGGGGAAAGAGGGAAAATCTAAAATTTTAGGAAACTAGGAAAATAGGTAAACATAAAAAGGGAAAAAAGGGGAACTTAAGGGGAAAAAAAAGCGGAAGGTCAAACTTAGTAAAGCATCTACCATTTAAGATCTTTATAATTTAAATTGAACTAACAATTTAGTAAAAGGGAAAGTTATTAAAACCTGTAAGAGAATTTAGGGACACCTAGGAGCGATTTTAGGAGTAACTCTAGGTGGGTGAGAGAAATAAAGATAATTAATTAATTAAAGAAGTTAATTTATGGAGGAAGGAAGGGGATGGGTGTCACTTGTATGGGGAGGAATTTTTAGGAATAAAATTTTAAAAACTTAATTAAACGTGATTTTAGGAAAGTAAGGAACCACGAAAATCTATATACTGAAGGGAGGAGATGGAGGTTGGATTTTTTTTTGTTTGCGTAACGTTACGCTGTAGAAATATCTACTTGACTGACTTAACTTGTGGGATTTGGGATACCCAACTCTATGAGGAGTGGTAGCTTAGCATTGTGAGGTGAGCTAGGAGCTAGTCGAAATCTCTGGATAGTGAGTGTGTGGACCCTTTGCGGCTCGGGGGGGATAAGGGGGAAGAAGAGTACCTCTAGCATTGGTTGGGAGGTACTGGTGAGGTCTCACTGGTCGGAAATCAAGAGTTGCATGGAGTGCGCGAACGTCACTTAGAGCAGGCGATCAGGCAACGATATGCTCTCTTCATTTTTTATAGTAGATGTTGTAGGTTTCATGCTTGGATCTGCATGTTGATTAGGTAAATACATTGATTGTTTAGATTGATGATTGAACTTTTCTTAGCCTAGCTTGATGATTGTTGACTCCCATGGCCTTCATTTTCCCTTCACATATTGACCACCTTGCTGTGTTGATTGTGACCTTCGTGGTTGTTTAGCCTTCATCTCGAGCTCACTAGTCCTCACCTGAGTAGTCGGTCAGGAGACTGATCTACGGTCGTCGTCTTAGCATTAAAAGACCTATGGATCTCAATGCCATGCTTTTCTGTGTGAGGATGACGAGTGAAGGATGAACCTATCAATTGTCTACCTCTGTTGTTTATCCTTGGCTGATTGTTGTCTTGCACCTTCTATCGACTGAGTACCTCTCCCTATGGTTTATCTTTTCATCCTTTGAGGAATTATCTCTGCGCTTGTTTATTTTATGCTATCTCTTGCGTTCTTATATTTTGTTTTTGTTTTCCTGGTGATGACTACTTCTTCAGTTGTGCTTCGTCGATTTGTGGGAGAACCTTGCCCAACTAATTTCTTTTTAATTATGTTGAGTTTGTTTAGATTGTTTAGAATGCCAAGCACTCGAAAACTACATTCTTTCGTTTGACAACCAGTGTATAATCAATTAAAACTAACTTTACTTATGGTCTTAGAAGACGTTTATATAAAGAAATAATATAAAAAAATGTATGGAATGCTATAAACCTAGCGAAGTTATTTGAATGTGATAGAATTATCTATTACCTTTCTTTTGGCTGCATTGGACAGTTGATTGTCTGACGACAAAATTTTTCCTGGAATAACCGCCGACATTTTGGCCCTGGGCCACCTGCGTTTTATGGCTATCTTTGATTTTGTTTTTCTATGTAATTCCTATAGTCTACTCAGGGATTTTAATTTTGGTGACTTTTTTATGAATAAATTTAAGTTATATTGATGGTGGTGATTTTTCTTGCAAGAACAATCTAGCACAGAGTTAATTACTTGGCTTTTGACAGCCATCACATTTTTGGGTGTAAAAGACAACCTTCATGTTTTCTTTATACTGTCGTTCAACGGTGTGTGCCTACCTTGCTTGGACTCGGGTGCGTTGTAATCACAACCAACTATCTTGTATATTTATAAATACTTTCATTTACAGGTTGACAAGTAAGGTTATTAAACCGAATTTGAGACCGACCATTTATGATGATCATAGATATTGGTTTCATTTCAGTTCGTAGGACAACGAGTTTATTTCTATCACATTGATTGAGAGTAATTGACTGACATACAAATTAGAAATGGTAGGGTGGAATCGATGACAACAATCCTATACATTGGCAGCCATTTCCATAATGATTAATGGTTAATATCATGTTCTCAACTTCCCTCATGCTTAGCTTATAATTGGAGTCCTCCACAACTTGTTAATTTAGACCAACGATAATAAGAACAACAACCCCTTTTTATTTTTATTTCTATGATTTTAAGACAACGTTCTTAGACAACAAATTTATTTTCTTGAGGCCAGGAATGAGAGTGAGTGGATGTTGTGTTGTTGTGTTAACGGTGTTTTAGTTGGGAAATTGATTTCTTTAATAATACCTAATTGCACCTTGTTGTTTTGACTGACTGAGTAACCTGGTGGGGAATTTTTAGCATTGAAGAGTGTGTACTAATAAGCCTCATGTTGTAGGCAGCTAATCCCCATTGATGACCTTCCCAGTCTTATTATGAAATGGTATTTCTTCCACCATTACCATGTAATAAGGTAATTACAGTTTGATGGAATAAGGTCCTCACAGTTTTTCTTTCTATTACAGTCATTTTGCAATTTTTTTGGGTAGTGGTAGTGTAAATCTTGTTAAAAGACAACAAGTTGATTTTTATTGAAGGACATACTACTATTCCTTATTACCACAGCATGCAAAAGTATTTATTACCAATATGATTACAGATGGAATAATTGAGCTACCCATGTTTAATAACGATATTTGATATATATTAAACTTTACCCCTGTGCTAGTATTTATGGGGTCATATGTTAATATGGTTAAAATACCACTATCTTTTATTGCAAAATTTGGTCATGTGAACCTTATCTGAATTTCTTAAATTATGTAAAATAGTTGTATAACCTTGTTTTAATCTTATCAACGATTTTTCATCTACCCCATTTTGCTCTTTTTCTTTTAAAAGTTTTGCACCTTAATGGATTTTGAGGTGCGTAGATAGACTTGGTTGTGCAAGGAGGTTGTGGTGTCACTTGATTGTCTTAGTTATCTTGTTGATTGTCATCGAGTGTTAGGGTTTGTTGTTAGGTGGTTAGATAGTCTTGATCTCCTAATGCATCGATGTTATAGGAGTGAGGGTTCAGTTTTTTGTTGCGCCATGGTTGTTTTCATGCCCTTTTTTTTAGCGACGACATGATCTTGGTGGAGGGGATCATTGTGCGCCCTAAGGGATAGAGGAAAGGATAACTGGGCCAGGGTCTATGCTACCCCTTACTGGTGTGGTTCACAGTCGATGTAGTATTGGCGTTTGGGCTGTAACGCCTTCATGCATTGTTGTGTGCCATAGAGGTTCCATGTCCATTGAGGTCGTGGTGTCGGGATGGGGGATGTTTTCCTTAGGAATGTAGGCATTTTCATATTTGTGTCGGGCGAGTAGTCGTCCCATTATGTTTACGCATGTTTCACCTAGTTGCTCGATGTTCTAGTGCATAGAGTCGTGTTGTCTATTGCCTAACCTGTAGGTGTTGTGTTCGTCGTCTGGGTGTGGATAACTATGTCATCTCTTCCTTCTTGCCNCTTTGCACCTTTTTCTTCGCTTGTAGTCGTAACGAAGGGCTCATTACATATAGTATCAGAGCGGGTTCAACCCTGCAACTGTGGATCACCATGCTTTCCACTGTAGTAAACCCTTGAGTCTTAACCTAACGTTATCTAAAACTTTAACTTTCACTTGCAGTAAGCACGGTTAAATGACACCATAGAGATTCACGATGAGGTATCGTGGATGGAAGTGCAATGCCTCCAGAATTTCCTACACCCTCGGATTCGAACCCATAGGGGGGAATAGCAAGTCCTTGGTTTGGATTCTCTTGTAGTAAGGGATGATGATGGTCTGACAAGGCCCTACCAAGTAATTTACAAGGCCTTGATTCACCATCGGTACTGAGATTAGTATGGGGCAGCTGTACCCGTGAGGGTCCATAACGCACCCTAGCTAATACCATTATCATCCACTGAGAACTCAAGAGAGTTGAGTTCTTGAGTCCATGAGTGTCGCGCATGGCTATTCCATTGAGGTACGATTGTATAGAAGGGCATTGTGCTTCACACACCGCATTTACGACCTCCAACATGAAGGTCTGCATGGTGGTATTTCAACTGAAGAGGACCACTCTTCTTTGGTGGAAGACGCTCCTGCCACATTTGAACATGGTTGTCGATGACGTGTCATGGGAACTATTTGAGGAACGGTTCCAGGAGAAGTATCTTTCTGAGGAATTCGTTGAGTGTCAGCTCAATGAGTTCGACGCCTTGAGACAAGTCCATCACATGGTGCCCGAGTGCGAGGTCCATTTTAGAGTGTTTATGTATGCTCCGCATATTTTCCAATATGCTTAAGGACTTCAAGGTTGGCCTTATTGTTAGAATTTCAGATTATACTACTGGTACTAGGAATACTAAACTAAGGAAAGTGCGTTGGATTGTGGGGTTCCACATTACCATCTTTCCTTCCCAGAGGAAAGGGTCGATGTTTCTGGATCAGTCAGAATCACTACCGTCGGAGTTTTTGGGCAAGACCCATCGGATTCATGCAGTGGTGAATAACCGTCGAGCAGAGCATCCGTAGACTGTGCTTGAGATGTCAGGTACCGTCGCTAACCAGACCCTTAGTATCTTTATATATCCCAGTGATACCGAGAGTTTCATTTTGGGTGCAATGCTAAAAAGGATTAAAGTAAAGGCAGTTGAACATGATGATTTTAGCTTTGTGGAGATGGCTTCGGGAGCAAAACAGAAGGTTGGAGGAAAGTTTATGGGATGTACCCTTAACTTGGGAGAGTTTTTCACCAAGGTCAACCTGTGCGTCATGATATTAGGATCGTATGACGTCATGATTAGTATGGATTGGTTGGAATCGCATGAGGCGATACTCAACTGTAAGATGAAACAATTGAGCTTGGTCAATGATGAGAGACAAAGATGAGTGATTGTAGGTCATAACTAGAGAGTTTCCTTGAGGTTCACCTCTTCCTTGCAGCTACGGAAGCGCATGCGCAAGGGGTGTAAGCTTTATGTGATCGTCGTGTTAAACGAGAAGGGAGTAGCAGAAAGTCTAGAACACCTTTCGTTGGTGAGAGAGTTTGCGGAAATTCTAGAACACATTCCTGTGGTGAGAGAGTTTGCGGACGTATCTCCAGAGGAGTTACCTAGGATTCCACTGGAGAGGGAATTGGAGTTTACCATAGAGCTAAAACCGAGGATTGAACCAATAGCAAGAATGCCTTATCGGATGTCAACGCCAAAGTTAGAAGAGTTGAAAATGAAACTAAAGCAGTTGTTGGACCTGGAACTGATACATCCTAATGTGTGACCATGGGGTGCACCTGTTATTTTCATACAAAAGAAGGATGGATCATGGAGGCTCTGCATTGACTACCGTCAACTGAACAAGGCCACAATCAAGAATCAGTATCCTTTGCCAAGAATTGATGATATGTTCGATCAAATGAAGGGTGCAACAGTGTTCTCAAGGAGCAACTTGCAATTAGCATACCACTAGTTACAAATTAAGGAAGATGAAATCCCTAAGACCACCTTTAAGATGAGGTTTGGACATTACAAGTTTATTGTTTTACCATTTGGACTAACAAACTCCCTAGGGGTATTTATGAGTTTGATGAATGGGGTGTTCCGGGAGTACATGGACAAGTTCATCTAAGTATTCATTGACGATATTTTGATCTACTCTCGGATGATGGAGGAGCATGGTGAGCACTTGCGCTTGGTACTACAGTATTTTCGAGAGCACAAATTGTATGGGAAGTTGTCAAAATCCTCATTGTATCAATCAAAGATTCACTACTAAGGGCATTTCATCTCCGGCAAAGGTATCATTGTGGATCCAGCAAAGGTTGAGGCTACTATGGAATGGCTGGTGCCGACGAATGTATCAGAAGTATGTAGCTTCATGGTTTTAGCAGGATACTATCAACAGTTCACTGAGGGATTTTCGGAGCTAGCAAATCTAATCATGGAAGTACAGAAGAAGAAAAAGAAGTTTGTTTGGACGGAGAAATGCGCGGTAGCATTTTGGAGGCTCAAGGAGCTATTGACAACAACATCGATACTAAAGATCCCTGACATGGATGTGAGCTTCTTGGTATGCACTGACACATCCAAGGAAGGCATAGGCAGAGTCTTGATGCAAGATGAATGCGTGATCGCCTACATCTCGAGGAAACTGAGAAGGCATGAGGAGAACTACACGATGCATGATTTGGAATTGTTGGCCATCATTTATGCCTTGAAGGTTTGGAGAGACTACCTTGTTGGATGAAAATTTGAACTAAACACTGACCACTATGGACTACAACACATCTTTACAAAAAGTGACCTGAATGCGCGACAACGACATTGGTCAGAATTTCTTAGAGAATATGACTTCGAGATTACTTACATAAAAGGAACAGTGAACCGAGTGGCAGATGAATTGAGTCGGAGACCAGACATATTTTTGGTACTGCCTCTTCAGACAAATCTATGTGAAGGGATTCTAACTTTACAACATGATGATAACTGGTACAAAGAGGTTGAGGGTTTTATCGGACAAAACAAAATGACAGTACCACGATTGAAGGATTTTTGTTTGATAGCGATGGTTTATTGAGGTTTAAAAATTGGATCTACGTACCGCCGAACGACGAGTTGAGGATGTTGATCTTGAGCGAGGATCATAGAGCAGTTTACATGGCTCACCCGGGAGTCATGAAGATGAGGGAAGACCTTAAACCCTTATTCTTTTAGAAGGGAATGAAGGCAGACATAGTCAACTATGTGGCCAGATGTCTAGAGTGTCAGTAGGTAAAGGCTGAACATAGACACCCAGCAGTATTACTACAACCACATGCTATTCCAAAATTGAAATGGAGGTTATTTCGATGGATTTTATTGTTGGATTGCCACTGACGGAAAGGAGACATGACTCAATTTTCATAGTAGTAGACACTTTGACAAAGCGTGCTCACTCTATTCCTATTCATATGACGTATCAGGCACCTAACAGAGCTAAATTTTTCATCAGTGAGATTGTGAGGATGCATGGCATGCCTAAGAGGATTATATCCAATCGAGGATCGGTGTTTACTAGACGATTTTGGACGAGTTTTCAAGAGGCCTTGGGAACCCAAATTAACTTTTGTACTGCGTATCACCCGGATATTGATGGGCAGACTGAACGAACGAACCAGACCTTGGAGGATATGTTGCACATGTATGTGATGGACCAACAAAAGTGTTGGGAATAATTCTTGCCACTAGTAGAATTCACTTATAACAACAGTTACCAAAGCACCATTAAGATGGTACCTTTCGAGTTTCTTTACAGGATACCATGTCGGGCACCTTTGATTTGGGATCGACTTATAGATAGGGTCGAGGTGGGACTGGAAGAGATCAAAGAATTGGAATATTAAATGAAAAATTTAAGACAAAGGATCAAGGAAGCGCAGGATTAGCAGAAGAGTTATGATGATGCACTTCGTGTCGACCGTAGTTACGTTGTGGTGATTAAGTCTTTTCGCGACTGAAACCACATAAGAGTTCGATCTGGTTTGGAAAAAGGGGCTAAACTATATCCTAGGTTCATGGGATCCTATGATATTTTGGAAAAGAGAGAACTATGGCCTGATGACTAGCCTTGCCCAATTCTTGAGGTGTATTCATGATGTATTTCATGTCTCCATTGAGACTTTATGATTAATGATCCTTCACATGTTGCGGGTGTTGGATGAGGGTGTGCTCACGGCTGAGCCGATCCGCATCTTGGATCATCACATTCGACAACTACGGTGTCAAACAGTAGATCAGGTCAAGGTCCAGTGCGACAACTATAGTCCGCACTTGATGACTTGGGAGGACGTGTATGATATGCGCCAACAGTTTCCATTTGTGTTTGATAGATAGACATATGATACTATGATACACTTTAATTCAGCATATATACTGTGAAACTTTGGGATGAAGTTTAGACCAAGAGGGGGTGAGTGTAACATCCCGCTCTGGCACACTGAGTTGACTTATTCTTTGAGGACACTTGCTCGCAAGTGATTTGGATTATTATGATATTAAAACTTTTGATTTTGATTATGAGGCGTTATGGGTTGATGACATGTTGTTTTAATACATTGACATAGACATTTTCTACTGACTCGGTTTAACTGAGTGTGCAGGATTTTGGACCTCGAGGATGCAGAGGCATCGATGGAACCCCTTGGACTTTAGATCAAGTCAGGGAGTGTACCATGGGGGTTTGATTGTGGTATTGTGATATTAGTGCATCTGATTAGATGACATGATATGGATATATTCTGACATGATTTGTTGATGATGCAGGCTAACGATAACTTGTTGACCAGACTCACATATGGAGTAAAGGGGTCATGCATGACTACCAGAGATGTTGAGGGAGAGGTGTGGATAGAAGCCCTGCCACAACTTACTAGCACTCCTGTCATGGCTCAAACTGTAGGTTAACGTTTACCTAGTTCGAGAGGACCCACAATTCCATGAGGGTAGACTGCGACAGTCGCTCACAATGATTCTAAGGGGTGAGAAATAAGGTAGGGGCCTTATTCCTTAGATACCCTTAGTCTTCGACAAGTTGACCTGGCGGAGTATTGAATCCAGGGGTTATTGATGTCTACCAAGTCAGTCAAGAGGTGACTGGCACCCTTGGAGCACGTCGTGCGTCCTAAAGGGCATGTCACGCGAGAAAAAATGGAAGGACGCGAGTGGCACCCTTGGAGCACGTGGTGCATCATGAAGGGCACGTCGCGCAAGGGAACAGGTGAGGCGAGTTGCACCCTTGGAGCACCTAGTGCGTCCTGAGGGGCATGTCACGTTGTTGATGATAGAGGAATGAACCTAGATGGCCTTAGGATGAATAACGGGTTGATATTTTTAAAAACAAATTCCCTAATTAAATGCTGCCTATTACAAAATTTAAGGTCTAAGTCTAAATTATGCTAGTGGTAAAATTTTGTCTACCTACAAAAATAATAATAATAATTATGATCTTCGTAAAATTTTGTAGCATGAAGGGAGTAAGAAATTTAATTTATTCATAAAAAAAAACTGTTGGAATTAATTGTTATATCTTTTTGATAATTTAAAATATACTAATTAAATGATAAAAGGAAAAAAGGGTTAAATTCTCCACCTGCCTTTTTGAGTTCTAATTAAAAAGGGGAAAGAGGGAAAATCTAAAATTTTAGGAAACTAGGAAACTAGGTATACATAAAAAGGGAAAAAGGGGGAACTTAAGGGGGGGAAAAAGCGGAGGGTCAAACTTAGTAAAGAATCTACCATTTAAGAGCTTTCTAATTTAAACTGAACTAACAATTTAATGAAAGGGAAAGTTATTAAAACCTGTAAGAGAATTTAGGGACACCTAGGAGTGATTCTATGAGTGATTCTAGGAGTAACTCTAGGTGGGTGAGGGAAATAAAGATAATTAATTAATTAAAGAAGTTAATTTATGGAGGAAGGAATGGGATGGGTGACACTTGTACGGGGAGGACTTTTTAGGAATTAAATTTTAAAAACTTAATTAAACGTCATTTTAGGAAAGTAAGGAACCACAAAAATCTATATAATGAAGGGAGGAGATGGAGGTTGGATTTTTTTTTGTTTGCGTAACGTTACGCTATAGAAATATCTACTTGACTGACTTAACTTGTGGGATTTCGGATACCCAACTCGATGAGGAGTGGTAACACGGCCTTGTGAGGTGAGCTAGGAGATAGTCAAAATCTCTGGATAGTGAGTGTGTGGTCCCTTTATGGCTCGGGGGGCTAAGGGGGAAGAAGAGTACCTCTAGCACTGGATGGGAGGTACCGGTGAGGTCTCGTTGGTCGGAAAGCAAGAGTTACACGGAGTGCACGGATGTCACTAAGAGTGGGCGATCAGGAAATGGTACAATCTCTTCATTTTTTATAGTATATGTTGTAGGTTTCATGCTTGGATATGCATGTTGATTAGGTAAATAGATTGAATGTTTAGATTGATTACTAGACTTTTCTTAGCCTAGCTCAACAATTGTTGACTCCCATGGTCTTCATTTTCCCTGCACGTCTTGACCACTTTGTTGTGTTGATTGTGAGCTTCGTGGTTGTTTAGCCTTCGTCCCGAGCTCACCAGTCCTCGCCTAAGCAGTCAACCAGGAGCCTGATCTACGATCGTCACCTTAGAATTAAAAGAACTATGGATCTCAACGCCCTGCTTTTCTGTGCTAGAATGATGAGTGAAGGAAGAACCTATCAAATATCTACCTCCGTTGTTTATCCTTGGCTGATTGTTGTCTTGCGCCTTCTATTGACTGAGTACCTCTCCCTATGGTTTATCTTTTCATCCTTTGAGGAATTATCTCTGCGCTTGTTTATTTTATGCTATCTCCTGCGTTCTTATAGTTTGTTTTTGTTTTCCTGGCGATGACTACTTCTTCAGTTGCGCTTTTTCGATTTGTGGGAGAACCTTGCCCAACTAATTTCTTTTTAATTATGCTGAGTTTGTTTAGAATGCCAAGCACTCGAAAACTACATTCTTTCGTTTGAAAACCAGTGTATAATCGATTAAAACTAATTTTACTTATGGTCTTAGAAGACGTTTATATAAAGAAATAATATCAAAAAATGTATGGAATGTTATAAACCTAGCGAAGTTATTTGAATGTGATAGAATTAGCTATTACCTTTTTTTTGGCTGCATTGGACAGTTGATTGTCTGACGGAAAAATTTTGCCTGGAATAACCGCCGACATTTTGGCCCTGGGCCACCTGCATTTTATGGCTATCTTTGATTTCGTTTTTCTATGTAATTCCTATAGTCTACTCAGGGATTTTAATTTTGGTGACTTGTTGATGAATAAATTTAAGTTATATTGATGGTGGTGATTTTTCTTGCAAGAACAATCTAGCACAGAGTTAATTACTTGGCTTTTGACAGCCATCACATTTTTTGGTGTAAAAGACAACCTTCATGTTTTCTTTATACTGTCGTTCAACGGTGTGTGCGTGCCTTTCTTGGACCCATCTGCGCCCACCTATTTTAGAGGCTACACTTGTTGTGTTGAACTACGAATTGTGTGTTCAATGTATGATGGGCAACGACTCTTCGATCTTAGCTTATAGCTTCACGACTAACTCTTCTCCTTTGTGCCATTCTAACCATTGTGCTCTTTATTGCGAAACGTTTTTTACCATTTGGGAGAATAACGTGGTGGGGCAGTGTGGTTATTAATTCATTTTTGGCCTCAGACTTTAGATATATTATTACCCGTATGTTAGACAACAACTCAAAACTGGATAAGTCATCGTTCCCTTGATGACAACGTTTGCCTCTTTTGATAAAATCGCATCCCCTGTAATCACAACCAACTATATTGTATATTTATAAATACCTTCATTTACAGGTTGACAAGTAAGGTTATTAAACTGAATTCGAGACCGGCCATTTATGATGATAGCAGTTATTGGTTTCATTTTAGTTCGTAGGACAACAATTTTATTTCTATCACATGGATTGACCGTAATTTATTGACAGATAAATTATAAATGGTAGGGCGGAATTGATGACAACAATCTTGTACGTTGGTAGCCATTTCCATAATGATTAATTTTTAATAGCATGTTCTCGATTGCCCTTATTCTTAGCTTATAATTGGAGTCATCCACAACTTGTTAATTTAGACCAACGATAATAAGAACAACAAACCCTTTTTATTTTTATTTCTATGATTTTAAGACAATGTTCTTAGACAACGAATTTATTTGCTTGAGGCCAGGAATGACAGGGAGTGGATGTTGCATTAACAGTGTTTCGGTTAGGAAATTGATTGCTTTAATAATACCTGACTGCACCTTGCTTTTTTGACTGACCGATTAACCTTGTGGGGAATTTTTAGCATTGAAGAGTGTGTACTAATAAGCCTCATGTTGTAGGCAGCTAATCCCCATTGATGACCTTCCTAGTCTTATTACGAAATGGTATTTCTTCCGTTGTTACCATATAATAAGGTAATTATAGTTTGATGGAATAAGGTCCTAATAGTTTTTATTTATATTACAATCATTTGGCAATTTTTTTGGGTAGTGGTACTGTAGATCTTGTTAAAAGACAACAAGTTGATTTTTATTGAAGGACATACTGCTATTCCTTATTACCAAAGCATCCCGAAGTATTTATTACCAATATGATTATAGATGGAATAATTGAACTACCTGTGTTTAATATTGGTATCTAATATATATTAACCTTTACCCCTGTGCCAATATTTATGGGTCATACACTAATATGGTTAAAATACCACTATGTTTTATCGCAAAATTTGGTCATGTGAACCTTATCTGAGTTTCTTAAATTGTGTAAAATAGTTGTATTACCTTGTTTTAATCTTATCAATGATTTTGCATCTACCCCTTTTTGCACTTTTTCTTTTAAAAGTTTTGCACCTTAATGGATTTTGAGGTGCGTAGATCAACTTGGTTGCGCAAGGAGGTTGTGGTGTCTCTTGATTGTCTTAGTCATCTTGTTGATTGTCGTCAGTTGTTAGGGTTAGTTGTCAGGTGGTTAGATAGTCTTGATCTCCTAACGCGTCGATGTTAGAGGAGTGAGGGTTTAGTTTTTTGTTGCACCACGATTGTTTTCGCGCATTTTTGTTTAGCAACGACATGATCCTGGTGGATGGGATCATTGCGCACCCAAAGGGATAGAGGAAAGGATAACTGGGCCAGGGTCTGTGCTACCCCTTCCTGGTGTGGTTCACGGTCGATGTAGTATTGGCGTTTGGGTTGTAACGCCTTCATTCGTTGTTGCGCGCCATAGAGGTTCCAAGGCTGTTGAGGCCATGGTGTCGGGATGGGGGATGTTGTCCTTAGGAATGTAGGCGTTTTCGTATTTGTGTTGGCCGGGTAGTCGTCCATTCCTAATTATGCATGTTTCACCTAGTTGCTCGATGTGCCAATGCATAGAGTCATGTTGTCTATTGCCTGACCTGCAAGTGTTGTGTTCATCATTTGGGTGTGGATAACTTTGTTGTATTTGCCTTCCTGCCCCCCCCCACCCAAACAAAATAAATTAGCACCTTTTTCTTCACTTGTGGTCGTAACAAAGGGGTCGTTACATATGGTATTAGAGCAGGTTCAACCCTGTGACTATGGATCACCATGCTTTCCACTGTAGTAAACCCTTGAGTCTTAACCTAATGCTATCAAAAAAATTAACTTTCACTTGCAATAAGCATGGCTAGATGACACCGTAGAGATTCGTGGCAAGGTATCATGTATGGAAGTGTGATGCCTCCAGAAGTTCCCACACCCTTGGAGTCAAACCCCTAGGGGGGAAGAGCAAGTCATTGGTTTGGATTCTCTGGTAGTAAGGCATGATGACGGTCTGACAAGGCCCTACCAAGTAATGTCCAGGGCCTTGATTCACCGTTGGTACTAAGATGAGTCTGGGGCACCTGTACCCGTGAGGGTCCACAACGTGCCCTAGCTAGTACCATTATCATCCACTAAGAACTCGAGAGAGTTGAGTTCTCGAGTCCACAAGTGTCACGGACGGCTGTTCCATCGAGGCACGATTGTACAGAAGGGCATTGTGCTTCACACACCACATTTACGACCTCCAACATGAAGGTCTGCATGGTGGTCTTTCAACTGAAGAGGAGTGCTCTTCTTTAGAGGAAGACGCTCCTGCCACATTTGAACATGGTCTTCGATGATGTGTCATTAGAACTATTCGAGGAACAGTTCCAAGAGAAGTATCTTTCTGAGGAATTCGATGAGAGTCAACTCAACGAGTTCGATGCCTTGCGACAAATTCGTCACATGGTGCCCGAGTGTGAGGCCCCTTTTAGAGTCTTTATGTATGCTCCGTATCTTTTCCCAGATGCTTAAAGAGTTTGAGTTTGGACTTATTGTTAGAATTCAGTTTCTACTATAGGTACCAGGAATACTAGACCAAGAAAAGTTCGTTGGATTGTGGGGTTCCACATTACCAACATTCCTACCCAGAGGAAAGGGTCAGTGTTTCTGGATCAGTCGGAACCACTACCATTGGAGTTTTTGGGAAAGGCCCATCAGATTCATGCAATGGTGAATAACCGCTAGGCAGAGCATCAGTATATTGTGCTTGAAATGTCATGTATTGTCGCTGACCAGACCCTTAGTATCTTGATAGATCCCGATGATACCGAGAGTTTCATTTTGGGTGCAACGCTAAAAAGGATTAAAGTAAAGGCAGTCGAACAGGATGATTTTAGCTTCATAGAGATGGCTTTGGGAGCCAAACAGAAGATCGGAGGAAAGGTTACGGGATGTACCCTTAACCTGGGAGATATTTTCACTAGGGTCAACCTGTGTGTCACGATCTTAGGATATTATGACGTCATGATTAGTATGGATTGGTTGGAATCGCATGAGGCGATACTCAACTGTAAGATGAAATGGTTGAGCGTGGTCGATGATGACAAACAAAGATGAGTGATTGTAGGTCAGAACCAGGGATTTTTCCTAAGGTTCACCCCTTCCTTGCAGCTACTAAAGAGCATGCGCAAGAGGTGTAAGCTTTATGTGATCCTCGCATTAAATGAGAAGGGAGTAGCGGAAAATCTAGAACACCTTCTGGTGGTGAGAGAGTTTGCGGACGTATTTTCGGAGGAGTTACCAGGGATGACACCAGAGAGGGAATTGGAGTTTAACATAGACCTAAAACTAGGGACTAAACCAATAGAAAGAATGCCTTATTGGATGAACAAAGAGACTAAAGGAAAAAGGAAAATATAGATCCACGTATTATGACAACCGATTTCTGAAAAGATTTATCCCAAAGAATTTTAATTGTTTAAACTTTAATGGAGATAAACTCAGTTGTAGGATCTAAGAATAGAAGAAACATTCATCGAGCTAGACATCCAAAACTGTTTCCTCTGCATAAGATATGATTCTTTTTTTACAGAAAACTTACCAGCGAGACAGACCTTGACGATTGGATTGTTGGGTAAATGGCCTCCAGAATGATTGTGTCCCCACCGAAGCATAATATGCAGGTTCGATTTTGGAGAGCCATAATGATGAGAAAGGAACTCGCCTAAACCTAAGCTACAGATGAGCTATTAGAATAAATGTCAAGGTACGGGGTTAGTCAGGCCATGTGCTAGGGAAAACTTGGGAAGACGATACTAGGGGAAGGAAAGGAAAAAAGGTCATCGTAATATGCCTATACTGAGCTTGATTTAATTATGGGAGTAGATTCCTAACTCCTCTAACAAGAACACACACCTACCTTTAATAAACCAGAGTACACCATTAATGGTCATCTCATTTGAGAAGTAACTAAATGAGCATAGTTGGAGGTCAACCGTTTCCCATCCCAGTTAGACTGTTGTCGTATTCTTGGGTGGTTAGGGTAATTCTTAGTTAATAAAAACTCAGTCGCAAACCCCTCACCCAAACAGTGCTAACCTTAGCATTTGGAATAACTGAAATCACAAACCATTCCACGATCCAGGACACTATTTGATGTGTATCAGACCTTATATGTTCTTTTATGGGTTTTAAACTTTCAAAGTTCTTTTCTCCTGGTGGATATCTCTTTTTGTACCAAAGGATATAGCCTTGCACACAAATAAAGTAATATTATGGGTTAAGGGAAACTTAGGACCAGGAAAAAAAAAACTAGGTGTATGTTTATAGAACCTCTATATGAGGATTTGTACCTAGGTGTATAATCATGGAACCTTTATATGAGGATTTGTAAAATAATTTCCCTACTAAGTTCTATGTTTAATTGGAATCTGTTATAGGTTGTCATCGTGTAGTAGATGAACATTATATCTAGAATCGTTATGAGGTTATTAAACTGCATG
>SNQJ01S0052153.1:84797-103237 GCA_010110895.2 Picea sitchensis | reverse complement strand
TAGGAGCAAGAAGAGAAGAGCAGAGAAGAGAACTTGTGAAGAACACCCATGTACAGATTGAATTAATAGAAGAGAGTCTTTGATTCAATTTCATGGTTTGTGTTGTTTCTCTGTGTTGATATTATGCTCATTGATGTTTGCTTTATGTTATGTATTTTCTTTGAATATGTTGTGCATGTGATTTCAGAGGCTTAACTGAAGTCTGAGAGAGAAGAGAATGAGTTTCAATTGTTTATCTGTTTGAGCCGGGAGATTCCTGCATAGAGTGCAATCGAATTCATCCACATAGAGTGCGTTGATGAGGTTCAACAGTTAAACCCTTATTCTCATTCACTCAGAAGTTGAATTGGGTTGGTAGAGCCATACAGGAGGAGTGCAGGCTGAAATTTGAAGTCTCAGTAGCTAGTCTGAGCACAGGAAGACAGGGATTACTATGGCTGCAAACACCCAAAGTCTAGAAGACTCAACACTTTGAGAGCTGTTGGAGGTCGAGTGCAAGAAACATGTGCAAAATTCTCTAAGGGAGTCGGAGTTGACAAGCTCAGGAGGAATAGTTCCTTCGTGAGTCCTGGGAGAAGGACCCAGGAGAAGGTTCGAGCCAGAAGAAGCTTTGAAGCGGAAGAACTCCTTAAGAAAGGATAAATCGACGACGGATCTTACAGGGGAAAATCCGTGAAACCCCGACGATCATGAGATCTTGGAATAGTTGTGAGGGTTCTAGCCCCTAGGCGCAGGGGTGAACCAAGAGCCATCGGGATTCAGCATATCAGGTTTCCTGGAGGCAAGAGTTTCGTAGTGGTTGAAATCGTGATTGGCGATTTCCCAATTTAATCGGAACCATCGATCATTACAGCGAGAGGTGGCAGCAGATCCTGAGAGGTCGGGATTCGGCATTCGGGGTTTTCAATGGCAAAGGAATTTTGAATGGTGAAAGCGCGATCCCGCGATTCCCGATAGAAAGGGGAGAGGAAGTGACATGGCGAGGAGATAGCGCACGTGCCATCGGAGTTCGGGAATTCATGGTGCATGAAAACTGTGACATCAGATATATCGATTTCCCGATAGGGAAATCCCTGAAAAGAACAGGAGCATTGACTTGTTGATCCATTGGGGTTCGGGGTTTTGATTGCACGAGAACAGTACCACGAGTTTTGCGATATCACGAAACCCGATTTCCCGACAAGAGAAAGGGAGATCAGTGGAGAGCTTTTGTGGGTAGTGAGAACTCCTGCAAGGAGTTAGAAGAGTGGTTTAACTCTTCGGGCCTGAGTAAGAGAAGGTCCTGGTGAAAGCGGGTTTCCTAAGAGGGGTGACTTGCGCCAGAGTGGTATCAGAGTGGGAAGAATCTTTGTTTTCTGTGACAGAGAGTGAAAGAAGAATTCATCATGCCGCCCAGGAGGGAGAGACAATCACCCAACCGAGAGGACAGGGAGGTGAGAAGAAGAGGCAGGCCGACAAGAAATCTAGAGATGGAAAGGCAGATGAGAGATCTCAGGGCGAGACTCGAAGAGATGGAAACAACACAAAGACGCGGAGTTGGTTCTGGGGATCTTAGTGATTCCGAGGTTGAAGAGGAATCTGGGCATGCAGAAGAAGTCACATTAGACGATGCATCAACCGAGCGGTTGATCAAAGCTAATTCCAGGATGAGTTCCAAGACCAAGATGGACATTCCAGTCTATGAAGGAATCCTGGATGCAGAAGAGTTGCTGGATTGGATCCGAGCACTTGACACCTACTTCGATTATGAAGATATCGAAGAGGACAAGAAGGTAAGACATGTTGTTACCAAGTTAAAGGGACATGCAGTCTTATGGTGGGACGAGCTACAGGCAGATAGACGTTCCAAAGGCAAACAAAAGATTAAAATATGGGATAGGATGATCGTGAAGATGAAAGCGAAATTCATCCCGAGGGATTATCAGATCAGTCTGTTCAGGCGAATGCAGAACCTGAGGTAGAAACTGATGACAGTCAGGGAATACACTGAGGAGTTCTACCGACTGAACATCCGAGCAGGTCATCGGGAGAGCGTGATGAGAAGGTGGCGAGATATCTGAATGGTCTAAGATATGACATTCAGGATGATTTGAGCATGGTTACCATCCGAACAGTTGAGGATGCGTACAAGATGGCTCTGAAAGCCGAGGAGAAGCTGAGTCGTAAGCAAGGGCAGCGAGGGAGAGGCAAAAGTCAGCCCACAGGCAAGGTGGTTTCTCAAGAGAAATACCAGAAGCCCAAGGAGGAATGGAAGAAACCTCAGGGTAAAGTTGAAAGAGGTGGAACCTCACAGAGGCAGCATAATGCTGAGCCGAGGAGACATCATACAGAGCAGGGTGGCGGCTATGCTGATGCCAACACTTTTCCTCGTACCAGAGGTAGGGAAAGAGGCAGAGGAGGAATCATCACATGTTTCACATGTGGGAAGGATGGACACAAATTCGTTGATTGTCCAGACAGGAAACCGGACAAAGGAGAAGCTCACATCGTTGAGGCACAGATGCGTGATGCTAAGATAGAAGATGCAGACAGCGGAAGGTCGCTTGGGATGCATAAGATCCTTTTGACAGCTGAGAAAGAGGTGGAGGGAACAGTGCAAAGGAGCAGACTGTTCAGGACAGCTTGCATAGCCAAGGGCTGGAAATGCAAAGTCATTGTGGACAGTGGGAGCATCGATAATCTTGTTTCATCCGAGATGGTGGAAAAGCTGGAGCTGAAAACAACTAAGCACCCGAGTCCATATAAAGTCTCGTGGTTATAGAAAGAACACCGGGTAAGTGTTACTAAACAGTGCTTAGTTGAATTCAAGATAGGGAATTACCATGATGAGATTCTGTGTGATGTTATTCCCATGGACGTATGTCATATATTGCTGGGTAGACCATGGCAGTATGACCGAAATGTGATTCATGACGGGAAGCTGAACACATATACACTAGAGAAGGATGGGAGAATCCATAAATTGCTTCCGATAAAGGATAAGGAAGTGAAGCCGGAAGTAAGCAACACGATACTTCTCATGAGTGGGAAGGAGCTTCTCATAGAGATAGAAAAGAATGAAGATCCACAATTCTTTGTTGTCAGGAAGACGAGAATTGTCCTGACAAGTACAAGAGTGGATGACTTACCAGATGAGATTCAGGAACTGCTGGGAGAGTTCGTTGATATCATCGTGGATGAACTACCTCGTTCATTACCACCGATGAGGAGTGTGAGTCATCACATCGATCTCATACCCGGAGCCAGCTTGCCGAACAAGGCTGAGTACAGGTTGACACCCCAAGAGAATGAGGAGGTCAAGAACCAGGTCCATGATTTATTGGGTAAAGGACTGGTCAGGGAGAGTCTGAGTCCGTGTGTTGTTCCAACAGTGCTAAGTCCGAAGAAGGATGGAAGCTGGAGAATGTGTACAGACTCCAGAGTGATTAACAAAATCACCATCAGGTACAGATTTCCACTGCCGAGAATGGATGATCTGATGGATTGCCTGAGTGGGGAAAATTAGTTTTCGAAGATTGATCTAAAGAGCGTATATCACCAGATTCGCATGAGAGAGGGTGATGAATGGAAAACAACATTCAAGACAAATGAGGGTTTGTACAAATGGTTGGTCATGCCATTTGGTTTGACAAATGCGCCAAGCACATTCATGAGACTGATGAATGAAGTCCTGAGGGAATTCATCGGAAAGTTTGTAGTCGTATATCTGGATGATATATTGATCTACAGTAAGACCAAGGCTAATAATTTAAAGCATTTGGCTATTGTGATGAGAAGACTGCAGTAGGAGAAGCTGTTGATCAATTTGAAGAAGTGCTCCTTCATGAAGACAGAGCTCATTTATTTGGGTTTTGTCATATCGACGAATGAGTTGAAGATGGATCCTGAGAAGGTGGAAGTAATCAGGAATTGGACAACACCAAGAAATGTTTTTGAGGTGAGGAGTTTCCATGGACTGGCTAGTTTCTACAGGAAATTCATTCGGAATTTCAGTGGGATTAGCACAGCAATGATGGACACCGTGAAAAAATGACATAAAGTTTTTCATTGGACGGCAGAGGCTGAGAGGAGCTTCACTCTATTGAAGCGGAAGATAACAGAGCAACCAATTCTGGTGTTTCCTGATTTTCAGAAGACATTCCAGGTAAAGTGTGATGCCAGTGGATATGCTATAGGAGTGGTCTTGAGTCAAGAGGACATGCCAGTCGCATATTTCAGCGAGAAGATGGATGAAGCAAAGATGAAGTACTCCACATATGATAAGGAGTTTTATGCCATCATACATGCATTAAAGAAGTGGAGGCATTACTTGATACCCAAGGAATTTGTTCTGTACAGTGACAATCATGTATTGCAGTTTGTGAGTCAACAGGATAAGTTGAACCAGAATAATGCAAAATGGGTAGAGTACATGCAAAATTTTACGTTTGTAATTAAGCACATTTCAGGGACTGCTAACAAAGTGGCTGATGCTTTGAGCAGGAAATGTTTATCGATGTAGGAGCTCCGAGTCAAAACATTGGGTTTTGAAAATCTTAAAGATATGTATGCAGGTGATGTGGATTTCAGAGAGGCATACGAGGCAGCTGAGAACCCAGTTCTCATAGATCGGAGCCTGTGGATAGATTTCATGATCCAGGAGGGATTATTGTTTAGAGGCAATTAGCTATGTATTCCGAATTTCTCCATGAGGGAGAATTTGGTGAAGGAGAAACATAGAGGGGGCCTAGCAGGTCACTTTGGACATGACAAAAGATTCGCAAAGATGAGTGAATCGTATTTTTGGCCAGGCATGCAACAGATGTCAATAGGTTTGTTGACAGGTGCATAATTTTTCAACATTCGAAGGGCCGGAAGCAAAATACAGGTTTTTACCAGCCATTTCCCATACCCGAGAGACCATGGGAGGCAATTAGCATGGATTTTGTGTTAGGATTTCCGAGGACACAGAGAGGAGTTGATTCCATCTTTGTCGTGGTAGACAGGTTTTCGAAGATGGCACATTTTATTCCGTGTCAGAAGACCAGTGATGCGACCCACATCGCAAACTTGTTTTTCAAAGAGATTGTCAGACTTCATGGATTGTTGAGAAGCATAGTCTCGGACAGGGATACCAAGTTCATAGGTCATTTTTGGAGGACGCTATGGAGGAAGCTCGGAACTAACTTGGCGTTTAGTTCAGATTATCATCCACAGACAGATGGACAGACCGAGGTGGTCAACAGAAGTCTCGGAGACTTGCTGAGAAGCTTGGTGACAGAGCACCATAGCAGCTGGGACAACATATTACCACAGACAGAGTTCACGTACAATGATTCTGTGAATCGGAGTATAGGCAAGAGTCCCTTTCAAATCTTATATGGGACACAGCCAAGAGGAGTTTCTGAACTCAGGGAGTCAGAACAGACTGCGACTCGCAGTGATAGCGCAAAAGAGTTCGCTGAGGCGATGGAAGAACTTCACGCGAAGGTGAAGCAGCGACTGCAGAAGTCAAATCAAGAGTATAAGCGCAAAGCAGATAAACATCGGAGACAACTTCAGTTTGAAGTTGGGGATCTTGTTCTAGCACATCTAAGGAAGGAAAGCTTCCCGAGGGGAACATATAACAACCTCAAGATGAAAAAAATCAGACCGTGCAGAGTCCTAAAGAAATTCAGAGAGAACGCTTATGAAATTGAGTTGTCGAATGGCATCGAAATATCTCCTATTTTTTATGTTTCGTATTTATACCCATACAGGGCTGGAGAAGTAGAAATTGAAACTGAGGAACCAGTGATCCAGTGGTAGAAGAAGTTACCAGTAGCAGAGAAACTGCAGATGGAGTGTATACTGGACAAATGAGCAGGTAAGAAGACCAGACGAAAGCAGTATTTTGAGTACCTGGTGAAATGGAAGAATCACCCAGTGGAGGATGCCAGCTGGGAAACAGAAGCAATTATTCAGAAGAATGGACAAACCGTGTGGGAGCTCATGGATAGAAGCCCATGAATATTTTCAAGTCGAGGAGTATGATGCAGGAGCATCGCCCACTCATCAAGAAAGCCAGCGCATGGAGCAGAAAAGACAGCTGGACAGCGCCAGCATACATTTTGAATTACTTTGGGATTGTTGCGCCACTCTTTAATGAAGGCATTCATAAAGAAGCGCACTTCTATTGTAAAGGGGACCTTGAGCCTTTAAGCTCTCGTCCTTAGTAGATAGGAAGGCATTTAATAGATGTAATGTTGTTAGATAGGAATTAATTGTAGATTTGATAGTTGTAGAATTCGAGAGGGAAAACGGAATATAGGCACCCTCCTTTGTACATTGTAATTGATTCAGATATTGAAAAATAGGAGCAAGCAGAGAAGAGAAGAGCAGAGAACTTGTGAAGAACACCCATGTACAGATTGAATTAATAGAAGAGAGTCTTTGATTCAATTTCATGGTTTGTGTTGTTTCTCTATGTTGATATTATGCTCATGGATGTTTGCTTTCTGTTATGTATTTTATTTGAATATGCTATGCATGTGATTTTAGAGGCTTAACTGAAGTCTGAGAGAGAAGAGAATGAGTCTCAATTGTTTCTCTATTTGAGCCAGGATTTTCCTACATAGAGTGCAGTCGAATTCATCTGCATAGAGTGCGTTGATGAGGTTCAACAATTAAACCCTTATTCTCATTCACCCAGAAGTTGAATTGGGTTGGTAGAGCCGTGCAAAATGAGTGCAGGCTGAAATTTGAAGTCTCAGTAGCTAGTTTGAGCACAGGAAGACAGGGATTATTGTGGCTGCAAGCACCCAAAGTCTAGAAGACTCAACACTTCGAGAGCTGTTGGAGGTCGAGTGCAAGAAACGTGTGCAAAATTCTCTAAGGGAGTCGGAGTTGACAAGCTCAGGAGGAATAGTTCCTTCGTGAGTCCTGGGAGAAGGACCCAGGAGAAGGTTCAAGCCAGAAGAAGATTTGAAGCGGAAGAACTCCTTAAGAAAGGAGAAATCGATGATGGATATTACAGGGGAGAATCCGCGAAACCCCGACGATCATGAGATCTTGGAATAGTTGCGAGGGTTCTAGCCCCTAGGCGTAGGGGTGAACCAAGAGCCATCAGGATTCGGCATATCGGGTTTCCTGAAGGTAAGATTTTCGTAGTGGTCGAAATCGCGATTGGCAATTTTGTGATTTAATCGGAACCGTCGATCATTACAGTGACAGGTGGTAGCAGATCCCGGGAGGTCGGGATTTGGCATTCGGGGTTTTCAATGGAAAAGGAATTGTGAATGGTGAAAGCGAGATCCCGCGATTCCCGATAGAAAGGGGAGAGGAAGTGACGTGGCGAGGAGATAGCGCACGTGCCATCGGAGTTCAGGGTTCAGGATTTCGTGGTGCATGAAAACCGCGACATCGGATATACCGATTTCCTGATCCCGAAAATAACAGGAGCGTTGACTTGTTGACCCATCGGGGTTCAGGGTTTTGATTGCATGAGAACAGTACCACGAGTTTCGCGATATCACGAAACCCGATTTCCCGACAAGAGAAAGGGAGATCAGTGGAGAGTTTATGTGGGTAGTGAGAACTTCTGCAAGGAGTTAGAAGAGTGGTTTAACTCTTCGGGCCTGAGTAAGAGAAGGTCCTGGTGAAAGCGGGTTGCCTAAGAGGGGTGACTTGCGCCAAAGTTCCTATAACAACTATTATATTTTTCATAAAATAGAACACAGATTCTTTAGTGGATATGAGAGTAGAGTTGAGTGTGGAATAAATGAGAAATACATAGAATGAGCATCCATAAAAATAGAACAGATATTCTTTAGGGGATATTAGAGTAGAGTTGAGTATGGAGTAAACAAAAAATACCTCGAATAAGAATCCTTCAGAGTTGATTTGATAGTGTTTTTCCTATGCAGAGTCCAACATCTTCATCGATGCTCCTCCAAAATCTTTCTACACCTACACACATAAATATGTTAAACAAATATGTTAAACCATTGAATTGAAATAAACATAGATGCAATTGCATATTAAAATAAACCCCACAATTAGTTGTCCATACTTCATCCACTCACTATAGATCATGTGCAATGTTTATCAAGCACAGCTATAGGCTTTAACCAAGCCAACTATCATCTCATATCAAAGAGGAAAGAAAATTCAAAGAGAAAAACACAATAAAAGATGACCAATATACAAGCCAAAAAGAAAACACAAAACCTAGAAGCAAATTACAAGTAAAGAAGGAAAATAGCATGGCCATGTTATGACTCTTAACTCAACAGAGAAATAACCATTGAAATAGAAAAAACAATGGTATAAAACATAACAACAAGAGAATTAACCAAGCCAACTATCATCGCATATCCCAGAGGAAAGCAAATGCAAAGAGCAAAAAAAAGTAAAAGATGACCAATATACAAGCCAAATAGAAAACCCAAAACCTAGAAGCAAATTACAAGTAAAGAAGGAAAATAGCATGGCCATGTTATGACTCTTAACTCAACAGAGAAATAACCATTGAAATAGAAAAAACAATGGTATAAAACATAACAACAAGAGAAATAGAATAAAAAATAAATAAAGAAATCAAGGAAGTACAACTCAACATTTCTTAACGACCCATCACCTTCTCTAGTTTTCCCTGCAGCAACATAATTATTTTCTTTACCCTGCAACAATAGTCTTCTTTCCCCTCCTCAGTTTGAATATAAAGGGGATTAGCGATATACAAAATCAAACAAGATAACCCAAAAATTAATTTCATGAACAGAGGTAATCGGGTATTTACATAAATGGAATCCAACGGGTTCTTCGGTGCTTCTTCTCCAGAACTGCTATCGCATGAGGCCCCTAGAGCATGAGTACCCCTACCGATTTTGAAGTAAGGAGGATCATGAGGATGGTGGGCTTCCCCTCTCTACTCTGCACCACCAACCTTTGCTATACACAAATCAATATTCACATTTACGGCCACAGTACCTTCACTTTTGACACCCACGTTCTGCACGAGGGTTCTTAGATGATCCGGTGGTAGTAGAATGTCCCCCAGAAATTACCCTCTACTGGCGCCTTTCAAAGGTCGGCTTCCAGAATGCCCACCTCAAAGAATCCCTGCAGTCTGGGGACGTGTTTTGTGTGTAGGCTCCAGACAAAGGCCTATGTCTCCATTTCGAACCCCACAATGATGCCCTTGCCCACACAAAAAGGAAAGATGTCTCCATTTTGAATCCCACAATGATGCCCTCGCCCACACAGAAAGGAAAGACGTCTCCATTTCGAATCCCACAACAATTCCCTTTCCCACACAGAAAGGCAAGATGTGTTGCAAGTCCTTACACCTGCCTAGAGAACTGCCCAAGAGAAACCCTACCTATGGATCGATGACTGGCACCCCATTCTCTTCATTCACCATTTCCATGACCTTGTCGCGCATTACATGGACCGCCTGAGTTTTGAACTTATGACATCCAAGAAAAATTAATACCATAGATTTGGGTTGGCTTACGTGTCAAAGGAATTTCTATGGTCGAGAATATCATAATGGTCTCATGTACTATGGTTCCTGCTCTCTTATAGAGAATTAGAAGCGTTCAACAGTTTCTGGGAATCCCAAATGCCGAAGATTGGTTGCTAGCCCTGCTTCAAGACCACCATGCAGCCTTCCCAGGATTGAGTGGTCGGGAGGATCAATACGTTGTGGGGAGTGTTGGAGACTTTTTTCATCTTCAATTAGCTGCTAAGAAGCATTCCCCCCTTACTGTGAATGCCTTGGATGTCTACCAAGCCGAGAAGTATATCCATCCACCCGTCTTGCAGAGCATCGATGACCCGTGTACTTCATGTCGACGGTTCGTCTTGGCTCAGCTCTCCCATGCACCGATGATCCCTTCTATTCTCTGCATCGAGCCCTTAGTTTGGAAATAATTAAAAACAAACACTACAATTAATGAAAAATATGGCTTGGTAATTCTTTTCTCCTTGTTTATTGTTTTCTTCATGTCCGCAACAATTCTGCTTTTTTGAAGGCATGATTTTTCGTGTTTTTCGTTCTCAAAATTATAAATTCTAAAATAGATTTAAAAGTTTTTCTCGTTCAATGTCTAATAACTAGAGTGTTAGTTAGCCGTTTGCAAGCTGGTACATCTGTTCTTGGCTGGCATTAAACCGTTTTTGATAGGGTGAGAGTATATCGTTTCTATTTATATTTTTATGGTAAAGATCATAAATTTTGATGAATTTTATGGTAAAGTTATCTATTAATGTGATTTGAGAAAGATATTTATTTAATTTTATTGAAGTAATTAATATATTTTTTATTATAAAAATTATGTTTTATTTAATATTTAAAAGTATATTTAGATTTTACATAAATATATACTTTTGAAAGTTTAAAAGGCTCATATTTTTTATATGTGAGAGAATTGTTTCTATTTAGATTTTAATATGGTTAAAAATTGTTATTATAATTTTGATTATTTGAGTGTAAAGTTATCTTTTAATGTGATTTGATAAAGTTATTTAGTTAATTTTAGTAAAAGTAATTAATATTTATTTTTATTATGAAATTATGTTTTATTTAATATTTAAAAGTATTATTAGATTTTACATAAGTATATAGTTTTAAAAGTTTTAAAAGTTAATTTGATTGAAGTCAATAACATTATTTTAATAAGCATGTCACAAAGTGGGATTTGAATACAAGTGTAGAGGGTAATATATTTTTCTCAAAACCACTTAAACTACACCCAATTCACATAAGAAAAACTCAAATTATATATACATGGTAATAAATCAATACATAACCCCCTAATTCAAGTGCCAACAGAATCCTACGTGCCTAGCACTGATCTCGATGAGTCGACACATGGACTACCAACAACCCACCCTCATGACGAACTCCAACTAAATTACTGTGACGATTAATGGGTCAACCACCACCTTGATGTGGACAAGCACTGATAAGGTCGATGATATAACTACGAACAAGCACGGAGGAACTGGTGCGCATGAGAGAAGTCTCTCGAACAACCCTGTCCTCAGTTGTACGTGAAACCAGAAGAGGATGAGGTCTCATATCGCTTGGAAAGGTCACATCAAATATATCCTAGGCGTGGAAGCAAATTCCAACATTTACACTGAATTTATGGGACATGTCCGCATCAATGTAGCCACTGTCACCTTAGAAAATCTCACTCATAATCCTTTTTTACAATGTTGAGTGTCAATTTTTAGCATCGCCTCCTCATTTCTCTCCCAAAGCGAGTAATCTTGCAAAGAAAGGGAGAAGCCAAAGTTGATTCCAGAGTTGGTGCCTATAGCTCTTTGGTTATTTTTCATTCAAGTTTCAAGTGAGTCAGTATGACCTCAAGGGAGACCAGAGGTAGAGGTCGTCATCCCCAACCAAACCTCCCTCTCCTAAGGACATACCAGGACAAATTCAGAGTGACAAAAGCATTTCAAAATCAAACAACTCTTTCTACTAGAGAAGTGGTGGAATCTCTTGAAGTGGATGTTCATTGCACTCATCAACGCATTTCAAATAGTGAAGTAGATTCAAAATGGATATCGTGGATGCAAGACACTGGTTCCATTAGGACAAGGGATACCAAGTACTATCACACAATTGATCTTTATTGGCATTTAAAGGCCATCCTTGGAAGGGCTCTTACCCACAAGAAGGAAATCTTAAATGACATATCCATGCAAATTGAATACCTCCAATTGCAAGTCAAATCCCTGGATAAAAATATCCCCATCATGGCTTCTACTTTTGGATTACATTTCGAATAACCGAGTAGTGATATCCCTTAGGTTCCAAAATAATGTGGTCCCCCCTCTGTTGTAAACATTCCATGATTTATTCTCTTATCAATAGCCTTTTGTATATTTTTGTAGACAACATAAGGCAATGAGTTATATGTTTCATTTTTTTTCTAGACTATGGCATGTAGACATATGGCATATATGAGAGGGAGCACCATACAGGGGATAAGAAGTATTTTGTCAATATCAGAGATCAAGATTCAAAGTCTACATTATGGCTTCCATTCAGGACTGTTGAATAGAAAGAAGATAGCCAATGATTTGTAACTCGGCTTTTGCATTTTTGTTTATATTTTAATACAATTTGATAGCTTATAAAAAAATATTATATGACTAGTTGGAAAACTGAAAACCCACATTCTTAAATATGCAACATAAATACATGATGCAATCTACAATGGTTTTGGTAACTAGTTGTAAATGAAAAAAACTTACTATTGATCCATGCATTCAGAAAGTGTGTAATGTAAGACATTAGTGAGTTTATGTAAACCAAGAGTAGTGGAGAGAGAGCACTCTCATGATAGGAATATGCTAGGTTGGTGTGAATAGGAATTCATTCCTTTATTCACTCTAAAAAAATGCTTGGTATCTTACTCAATTCATAGATTCAAATTGTAGGGACTGTTAAGGTTTTCAAAATTACTCACACTATCATACTGTGCTAGATTTATCAAACATAAAGCTCAATGATCAAATTAGTGAATGTGAAAACCTTTTGTAGGGAGAAAAACTTGAACAAAATTTACACCTTGATAGATTTGATCCATTCTGTACTTGATATATCCAGAATTTAAATGGATCTTTATTAATTGTATCTCATTAACCTTTTATTAACAAAGAAAACCAACTCCTAAAAGTCAAACTAATTAAAATATATTAATATGATTAATTTCTTAAGAAAAAWWTATTATTATACTATATTATATATTCCATGCCTCAAATATCATGACAACCTTKCTTGTGGTTCACCTATAAAATCAATGATGAGACCCATTATACAAATTCTCTTAGATTTCGAGGAGGATGTGTTACATTTTAAGCAACGATCATCACTTTGTTTTTTGAAATACATGTCACAAATTGCAAGATAATTAAAACCATAGGTGAGTGATTGCATGATCTATATGGATATCGATGGCCACCCACCTTTTCCAACTCGCTCAAAACAATTTTCTAACAATTTTGGCAATTTACTATTTTTAGCAGTTTTAACTTCTGGGGTCATTTTGAGGGCCTAAATGAAGGATTTTCAGGATCAAGCTCCTCAATGATATCCAAAGGAACGATTGAGCCCAAAAAATTAATCTCTTCGTAAATACCTCTCCAATGGCCTATCACACACCTAAAATGGAGATTGTATGAAAAATTTACGACCTCGGGAAGTTGATGTACTAACTTACCCAAACGGGGCCCACATGACTTTTGGCGCTTCATCTCCTAGGGTTAGGTTTTTGGATGTCTAGGGTTTTTGGCATTATTGCTTATTGTAAAAATTCCCTCAGAGCCTCATTTTAACCTTCTTCTTGTGAATGCGCGCTATTGTCACATCTCTTCTTAGAGATAAGCCACCACCATTCCAACAAGCTTGTTTCCACTGCATTTTATAGTTTCAACTTATTTCATTATTGAATAGAAAACCAGTTTTACTGTATCTCTATTATTTTGTGTTTATCACCTATTAATAATATGTATTCATTTCATTCTTCTCATAAAATTTGGATCAGTGGTATCAGAGCGGTCTTCTCCTTGTCATCTTAATGCATGTCCCCAACGAGGTTGGAGTACAAAGAGTTGGGTCTCGATCTTCTTTCTCTTGAGGACAGAAGCTCTCGCACGCCCAATTGACCAGCCATGGCTGGATAAAACAAAGATTATAGGACAGGACATCCTTTCAAACTGTTGATTGAGGAAGCCCTCATGCAATAGAGGAACGAGATGATGGATAGTTTCGCACGAATCCTTCGACGACTACCAACATGCGACACATATTCTTCAAACAAAGGAATTTCCCCCTTCAAGGTAAAAATAAAATTCAATATTCCTATATTTGAAGGTCATATAGACACAGATGTTGTAGACAAGTGGTTGAATCTACTAGAAGGGTATTTTTCTATCCATATCTTTTCAAATAGATAAAAGATTACTTTTGCGCTCCTCAAAGTCGTTCCCCATGTTAGAGATTGATGGGAAATTTTCTGTGAGCAAATGGAAACAGAGGAAACCTCATTATTTTTAGTCATGGCCACCTGGGAATCCTTTATGGATGTTATTAACAAACAATACTACCCTGTCAGAAGTTATGATGACCTGTATACCAAATATACCACACTGTGGCAAGAAAGAGACCAAGCAGTGCCAGATTTCACAAATATCTTCCATACCTTGCACACCAAGTTGGGTATCAAAGATTTAGAGAAACATCTGGTGCTCAAGTATCGTGGTGCTCTGCATAGATACATCTAGACTGAAATGGAATTTCTAGACATCTCATCCTTAGGCAAGGCCTACCGATATGCCGTCAAAATCGAGAAGAAGCTCAAACAAAAGACGCAACAATTTTGGCCTGGGAACCCCTCACAAAAAAAGCCAGGAAAAGGCATCCCCAACCCACCGAACAAAGGACAGAAAAAAGATGGATAGTATCAGGAAAACTAGTACAAGCCGCAAGCAAAGAAGGACACCGAAAAGAAAAAAGAAAGATACTGGGAAGTGGTGCGACTTCCATAGGATCCCTTGGCATAACACTACTGACTGTCGCTCAAAGCAGTCGTTGGTGGCCAAAGTGAAATCCTCTAAATCAGATGTGGATTCTGACTCTGAGCCAAAACCAGAAAGGGGAAGATGGATCATTGACGTGGAACCTAGTGCCATCGTTGCTACCACCAAGCTCCAGCCTAGTGAACCAGATGATCCAGAAGAAGGAGAGTGCCTCTTCCATTCACAGATGTGGGTAAAAGGCACCCCACTGCACTTCATCGTTGATAGTGGTAGCCATAATAACCTCATCTCAGCAGAGGTCATCAAGGGGCTGGCCCTGCCAACAATGTCTCACCCACAACCCTACACCATTGGATGGCTCTAACAAGGAAGCGATCTTCGTGTCAGCCAACAGTGTCGACTGTCGTACGACATCAAGCCCTTCAAAGACGAGGTATTGTGTGATGTTTCTCCTCTCGAAGTTTTTGATGTTCTTTTGGGCCAACCTTATTTATGGAAACGCCATGTTGTATATGAATCTAGGCCTCATAGTGTTATTATTACTTTGAACAGGAAATTGTACAGGATACCCGAGGAAGTCCCACCTAGTGCTATTTCCTTGATCTCTGCTAAGCAATGCAGGAAGGTCATCTCTCAAATGGGGAAGTTTGTCTTCTTCATGATTCTCTCTCAGAATAAGATAAATATCACAGCCACATCCAGGGTCTTTGTGACCGACCTCTCCACACAACAAAAGAAAGTAGATAAGGTCGTTGAAGAATACTTGGAATAATTCTTGGAGATATGACCCCTAGTGAACCGTTTCCCAATGGGCCAGTCTATTGTTTCTCTTTGTTAGAGAATGAGAAGATAAAGTGATAGATCCAAGAACTTCTCCACAAGGGGCACATATGCCCCAGCTCGTCACCTTGTAGGAGACCAATTGTGTTGGTACAGAAGAAAGATGGAACCTGGTGACTCTGTATTGATTATCGGGCTCTGAATAAAATCACAGTCAGAAACTGGTACCTGATTCCCTGAATCGATGACCTCCTTGATCAACTCACGGTGGACAAATACTTCAGTAAGATTGATCTGAATTATGGCTACCACTAGGTCCCAATAGAACAAAAAGATATATGGAAGACCCCCTTCAAGTTAAAGGAAGGCCTTTTTGAATGGTTGGTGATGCCCTTTGGTTTGACAAATGCTCCAGCCACTTTCATGAGGATGATGGATGATATCGTGTGAACATTCACCAATACTTTTGTAGTGGTTTATCTGGATGACATTCTAATTTACAACAAAACTTGGGCTGACCACTTGCAGCATATTCAGTAGGTTCCACACACCCTATGACAGCATAAGTTATATGCCAACTTGGAAAAATGATACTTCGTCATGGACAGGGTCCATTACCTAGGCTACATCATTGATCAACATGGCGTACATATGGATCCAGCCAAGATCCAAGTCATACGTGACTAGCCAACCCCAACAACCCTCACTGAGCTTCAGATCTTCTTGGGCCTTGCGAATTTCTACCGTAGGTTCGTGTTGGGATTCTCCCATATTGCATGGGCCCTCAGCTAAGTAAACAGGGGTGGTGGTAAGGAGAAATTTTCATGGGGCCATTCCCAACAACAAGAGTTCAATGATTTGAAGCAATGCTTATGCTCAACACCAGTAATTTCACTACCAAACTTGCAACATCCCTTTGAGATTGAGAAAGATGCTTCAAACTATGTTCTGGGTGCCATTCTCACTTAGCACGGCCACCCCGTGGCCTATCATAGTGAGACACTGTCAAATAATGTCTGTAAGTACCCTACTTAAAACAAAGAAATGTACTCCATTGTGCAAGCATGTTGCTAGTGGAGACATTACATTCTTGGGAAGTAGACAGTCATCCACACTGATCATAAGCCATTACAATTCATGCAGACACGGGGAAAAATTGCAGAATGATTGCCATCAAAAGTGTTCCACATACTTGTAGCAATTCCACCTCAACATCGAGTATAAAATAGGAAGCACCAATCACATCGTTGATTGCCTCAGCAGACGACCAGTTGCAGAACTCACCACGGTGCTAGACTCTTATGGCCATGAGACATCTAGATGGATCCAACTCTATGAGATAGACCCTGACTTCACCACCACCTACCAAATGTTGGGTGCAAATGCAGTTGTCAATAATTTCCATCTTCAAGATGGGTTGTTCTGTCATCTGGGCCATATTTGTGTTCCATCAAGTGAGCGAGAGAAGTTGTTCTGGGAATCCCACTATAGTCAGGTGATAGGACACTTCAGTGTCAAAAATACAGTGGTGATGCTACAGAAACATTTTTACTTTCCGAAACTTCGACAGGAGGTCAACAAGTATATCAGGTCCTACACTGCCTGTGTTATTGCCAAACTGACCACTAAGAAACAAGGTTTGTACACCCCTCTTTCTACTTTTGACAAGACATAGGAATCCATCTCAATGGACTACATGTCAGGTCTCCTGTCCACCAAGTGGGGAAATGACTATGTTTTTGTGGTTATTGATCTCTTTTCTAAGATGACAATCCTAGTTGCCTGCAAGAAGAGCATCATAGCAGAGGCCACTGCCAAGCTCTTCTTTAAATGATTCTGGGTACATTTTGGAATCCGACAAACCATTATCTCAGATTGGGATAGTCTATTTATCAACACATTTTGTTCAAGCCTCTGGTCACTGTTGGACACCAAGCTCACCAAATCCACGACCTTCCACCCCCAGACAGATGGCCAAACCGAGGTTGTAAATCGAATGATTGTGCATATCCTTCGCATGTATAATTCAAATCACCCTCTCACATAGGATGAGAGCCTTCCCTATGTCCAACATAGCTACAATTGATCCCTACATATATCAACCGAACACAACCCCTTTCAAGTGGGGTTGGCATTCCACCATTGGGTCCCATAGATGTTGCACTTCCCCTTCTAGTCACCTTGACCGACTCATCTCCTACTCCAGCTGAAGCTGACAAAGCCACCCAGTTCATTGAGAGGATCCAACACATCCGCCAATAGGTTCAATATATCCTACAGAAGTCCAATGACAAGTAAAAACAATGCAATGATCAACATCAAGTGCCACATAAGATTCAAGTGGGCGACAAAGTTTGGTTGCACTTGCAGAAAGAACGCCTTACAAGACCCCATAGGAAGTTTCTCCCACTCCATTATGGGTCGTACACTATCACCAAGGTCATGGGGTATAATTCTTTTGATCTCAACATTCCTCCTTTCCTTGGCCTGCACCCAGTGTTCAATGTGGATCTCCTTCGCCCTTATTTCCCACCATTATTGGACACCTCAGAAGTAGCAAAAAAAATGACACCAAAAGATCTCAACCCCGACTGCATACAATAGGGATCCAATGATCAAATTTTGGACAGACATATCAAGGGCACTCAACAAAAAAGGATCCAACTTTATCGAGTCGTCAAAGCAGGGTAGCTCCTGCACCAAGGCAAGTGGCTCACCCAGGGCCAAATTCAGCAGAAATTTCCTCATATGATGGGGGACCTCAGTGCAATGGAGCCATTGATTCCTAATGAGGGAATATTGAAGCACATTGATATCAGTTTCCACCCACCTTTTCCAACTGGCTCAAAATAGTTTTTTGACAATTTTGGTAATTTACTATTTTTAGCAGTTTAACTTCCAAGGCCATTTTGAGGGCCTAAATGAAGGATTTTTGGGATTGTTCTACTCAATGGTATTTAAATGCATGATTGATCCCGCAAAATGAATCTCCTTAATAATACCTTTCCAACACGCTATCACACACCTAAAACGAATATTGTATGCAAATGTTACGAGCCCGGGAAGTTGATGTACTAACTTACCCAAACGGGGCCCACATGACTTTTGGCGCTTCATCTCCTAGGGTTAGGTTTTTGGATGTATAG
>SNQJ01S0052153.1:73756-84747 GCA_010110895.2 Picea sitchensis | reverse complement strand
GGTTAGGTTTTTGGATGTATAGGGTTTTTGTCATTCTTTATTATTGTAAAAAGGCCTTCAGAGCCTCATTGTAACCTTCTTCTTGCGAATGCGCACTGTCGTCACATCTCTTCTCAGAGATAATCCACCACCATTCGAGCAAGCTTGTTTTCGCTACATTTTACAGCTTCAGCTTATTTTGTTGTTGAATAGAAAACCAGTTTTATTGTATATTTGTTATTTTGTGTTAAGAACCTGTTAATAATATGTATTCATTTCGTTCTTCTCATAAAATATGGATCATTGCAAGAGAATTAAAACCATGTGTTTCAATAAACTCTTCGTAGGGTACAGGAAACTAAGTTTCTGGTTGATTTACAAGACTTCTCGTAACACTTTTGAATGTGGGGTTTGTGTCTTCAAAGGTAATGTATTTTTCATAAGGGATATAGGAGAATATTTTTTGGATATCGATATTTTCAGAGGACTAGTCGTGTGTGTGCAATGCCTTTATGTAAGCCATACAATTTCAGGCCCTTCTTTTAGCACCAATTCTATTGACGAGGAAAAAATTCCCTGCGACAATAAGGGGTACTCCCTGATACATGGTCTTGATTAGACTATGCACGATTTGGTTTAGGAGACTCATCTCAATTCTGGGCCAACTGCCATTACGATTTGTGAGGGTGAAAAAATGGATGGTTATGCAAATGAAAGATGTAGATGAATACTATGTAAATGCATAAAATAAATCTAATCTACTTCTAACCTATCATATCGTATCTAAGACCAAATTATTGTAACCGAGTGAGTTGAAGTGACACTAAACTCTGCAAAACCCTTTTATTAAATACTTGTCACAAAGGTACTAAGTTAGATAACACATGCATACAATTATATAACAGGATTAGTCTAAATATTATTTCTACATGCATAACAAGCTCATGTTTTTAGGACATTAAACATTAAAAAGAATAAGACAACTACAATAGTAAGACTATTTGCATAAGAATTTTTTTTAAGAAAATCATGTTTTATTTCCCATGTGGACAAAAAAAATTATGTTGGAAATAGTTCACAGCAAACAACAATACACATAAGTTCTTCTCTCTATCAAAATCTGGCCCTGATGGATTTTCAATATTAGCTAATACAATATGCTTCTTTGAAATAGTTATTGAGTCTATACAATGCTTGAAGCACCATTTCTAAATGGGATACCTCCTATAGTTATACAATTATTCATAACTCGCAAAATGACTTCTTATATTGTTCAAGAAGTGGTTCGAAAACTTTTCATATCCCCTTAGTAGTTGTTTGACATGTGTGAGGATAAAGACAAAATTGAAGGTATTTAGAAAAATAAAAAACAGGATGTAATTGACAACAGATTCAATTTTTTTGGTATGCCTTGTCTATGTTCTCTTTTATCAAATGTAAGTGGTGCACATATCTAATTGATTGTAAAGTGATATGAACGTTCGATATGTCAGTTCCTCAAAAGTGGCCTTATGCATGGTTGTGTTGTCGTTGAGATTCGACATATATTTTTCCACAGTAGCCATGAATTCCTGGATCATGGTGCAGACTTTGGTGTGATGAATGAGGTGTTGGTCAATTAATTTTTTTGTCACCTTGGAGGTCAATTCATTTACCTCCTTCCTGCGAATTGTACTTCGTTGTACTTTATCTATTAGTTTTTATGTGATAAGAGTCTTTCCAAGTTTTACAAGAGGAGGAAGATAACACTTTCTTTTTATGTCTTGTGTTTCCTTGTGTAGTCGTGAACAAATTTCCATTGAGGTGGTTGTTTCTTTGACTTCTCTCTACCCGTCCTACTAGAAGCGATGAAGAAAAAGAAGATCAACTTTCCTATCTACACTTGAGGGAAGTGGAAGCTCGATCAGTGCATCTACATTTTCAGCGATCCACCTGTCAATATCTCCTATTGTTTCCTACATATTGTTGAAATGAGTGTTTTTGGCCTACACCTAGCTATGTTGTTCCATAATGGTGGTCATTGTCTCTTGGTATTCTGAGTTGTTCTTCTAGCTCCCTAATTTGTACATCCTTTTCTAGGTTTAGGCGGTGTAGGTTCCTAAAATTTTCTTACATTGTCGTCATGAAAGAGACGTCAACAAATGCTATGGAGATTGGGTCTTTATTGAAGTTTTATGTCACTAGGATCTGTGTAAGAACTCATATCATATTACCTCTTATGACCGATACTTTTTTTGATCCAAATTGCACTAATAAAGTTGCAGCAGATGCCTTCACTGTTGACTCTTTCTTTTCTTTCTTCTTTTCATCCTCTCGTACTTTTTCTTCATCAATGATTATTTCAATGGGTTTTAATTGTATTCTAGTAATTACTGCATCATAGTTCTTGTCTCCACAATGGACCTCTTCCTCCTCCCATACTTATGAGGCATATTCCCAAGGAAATCTAAGATTATTAAAGTGTTCTTTGATTATTTTCTTCGAGTCGTGCCTACTAAACATCGCTTCCATGAAATGGTATGAAAGAAATGTATCCACTTAATCTTGGGAATATTTGGTGTTTGCAAATAAGTATGTGCCAATACACAATGGAATTGGGGGGAATATAGCTTTATTATTCCAATAGAGTATTCCTCTGAGTCCGTTGATCACCATCTGGTAAGCCACCTCATGGAGCACTAATTTTTTGGGGACAAATCAGGGAAGTAATTTAAGTAAATGTGGTTCTTTCATGGACCTATATATCCTGATATATGTTCCATGATCCATCAAGCAGCAATATCCTATTCTCCTTATTACAAACAATGCTTTTTCGGTCATAAATGGGGCTGGCGAGCAAAAAATGAACTCGTACAATGCGGCTAAAATGTTATCAGAAATCTTGTGATATTCTATTTTTTATTTATGCTCCCATAATAATTTGTAGTATATGTGTATGGTTGGGTCTGTTGGCTGCCATGCCTAGCCCATTTTTAGGTATTGGTGCGCAACACACATGATATTTTTGAGATATGAGGACATGTGAAAGTTTAGAAAACTTCCATGATGTGCTTCCACAATTGATGTGATGGCATTTGCTAAGTTTGTTGACAAAACATCAACCCAATTGAAAGATGATCCTTCATCTACACAAGAGTGAGTCATGGGCATATATAATAACAATAGTTTGTAGGAATATAGATCTCCATACAACCCACATAGCATGGCGACCATGTATTGATATGGTTTCCTTAGCAAGGTTGTAGGGTATCCAACAGTTGTTCTAAGATTAAACTTCTTTTTTGGTTTGTACTAGATATGGTGCATGTTTTTGGTTGCATGTTTGAACCTTCCGAGAATTTTTCTATCCATTTTTCGTGTTTCTTTCTCTAGATGATAACACACTACTAGATAAGCATGCTGGAATGAGGCTATAGGTTATCCCCGATCATTTCATATGTACATGTTTCCTAAGTCCATTTGTTTAAGGATCCAAGAAATGACATCAACATAAGGGAATACAACAGTGAGGGTTGCTACTATGTGAATCCCTAATTTAATAATGTTCTTGAAAATCCTAATATTGTCTTGGTCTTATGCATTGGTGATGAAGTTTTTTTTCTTGAACATTTAATAAATGTCACCCCACTTGAGTGAATCTTCCCCTTTTTCCAGGAAGTCAATTCTGTCATCGTACATTTTTCCTGTGATGTTGAGTTTATCTTCATCCTAGAGGCCACTCCCAGAGGCCTCCGTGGTAGGTTCTTTTCTAGTAACCTTCTTCCTTGAAGACTGTTAAGTTTTAAGATATTATTAGAGTTCTTTTCATTTCACTAGACTTCAATAGCATATATAGGATCACTGAGAAATACACAATCACAAGAGACACAACATTTATCCTGGGAAACCCTTAGGGGGGAGAAAACCCAACAAAACTTCCTTATTATAGATAGCCAATAAAATGCCAAGAGATAAATAAAAAAAATACAGAAAGTCCTATCCCAAGAATGTGCCTCTCTCTCTCTCTCTCTCTCTCTCCAACTACAGCTCCGAACTTGTCTCTTGATGAACAAGTGAGTGTGTGTCTAAGTGAGGTGCTAGCCTCCTTATTTATACAATTTTGGGATAGGACTTTCTGTATTTTTTTTATTTNCTCTCTCTCTCTCTCTCTCTCTCTCTCTCTCTCTCTCTCTCCAACTACAGCTCCGAACTTGTCTCTTGATGAACAAGTGAGTGTGTGTCTAAGTGAGGTGCTAGCCTCCTTATTTATACAATTTTGGCATGTGTGGAGGTGTCTTTTCACTGGTAGGGACGAATTATTCTTCTGGGTGGTTATAACCACCTTTAATATATATTTTGGGGCTGACTTCTTATTATTCCTATTACAATTATGTTTTGACCAATCCGTAAAAGGGGATTTGGTCATTTACAATACCCAACATGATCAATCTGCAAAATGGGATTGATCTAATTAATAATACATCAATAATAATAAGAATTCTCTTTACAGTTACATTATTTCAACACTCCCCCTTAACAAGAAGGGTATTCTACAACAACATCCGGTGAGAGAGAGGACATCATCATCAAAAACATCAGGTGGGTAAGAGGACATCATCATCAACAACATCTTGGAACATTGACTGTCATATCTATAAATCATCGGAAGTTTTTCTCATCAATAGAATCATCATTCACAATGGAATGAAATCATCATATGCATCAATATGGATTAGTATAAAACTAATCCATCATCATCACCACAACATGAGGCTGGTCACATCATCACAGCATGAGTCTAACACATCATCACTGCATGAGGTTGGCACACTACACAATAATTAAGCTGAAATCACAACACAACAATTAAGATGGAATCACAACAAAAAAATTAAGCCGGAATCACAACACAACAATTAAACCTGAAACACAACACTCAGCTCGCATTTCAACACAACAATTAAGCTATAAGCATATCACTAGGATGGCATCTAGACACAACAATTAAGATGGAAGAACAAAACTCAACTGGCATCTCAAAACAACATTTAAGATGGAAGCACAACACTCAATTGGCATCTCAACAGAACAATTAAGTTGGAAGCACAACACTCGACTGGCATCTCAACACAACAATTAAGTTGGAAGCACAACACTAGGATGGCATCTCGACACAACAATTAAGCTGGAGGCATAGTACTAGACTGGCATATCAACACAACACTACTCCCCCTTTCGAGGGAGGTTCTTTTAGACTATATCGATCTTATCTTGAAAGTGCTCAAACTTTACATGAGATAGATGGTTGGTCAACAAATCAACAACCTGTTCATCCGTGCTAACGTATTGGAGATTTATGGCTCCTCTCTGCACCATGTCATGGATGCAATGGTATCAAATCTCTATGTGTTTCGACTTGTCATGAAATACAGAATTCTCTGTCATCTTTATGCAGCTTTGGTTGTCACATAGGATCGTGGTCTCTTCCATATCTAGGTCGAATAGACCTGCCAACAACTTTTGAAGCCATATAGCTTCACAGCTTGAAGAACATGCGGAAATATACTCTGCTTCTGTTGTACTGAGAGAAATGATGGATTAATTCCTACTCTACCATGAGATCATGGTTGATCCCAAACTGAAACAACATCCTGAAGTGATCTTCCTGTCAGAGACACTTCTAGCCCAATTTGAATCAATGTACCCACTCAGTGTGAAATCATGATCTCCATCGTAACTAAAACCATAGTCTAATGCACCCTTAAGGTACCTCATCACATGTTTTGCAACAACTAGGTGAACATGTCTGGGTTCTACCAGAAATTGACTCAAGGTGTTCAGGACAAAACAAATATCTGGTCTGGTGTTCGTGAGGTACATCAACAATCCAATGATCTGTCTATACAACGTGGCATCAATTAATTATGACGAAGTGTCGACCAATAGCTTCAGCTTCACTTCCATGGGTGTATTCATGGACTTGCACTCTAACATGTCAAATCTCTTTAGAATTTCAACTGCATACTTCCCTTGGTTAAGGAAGATTCTCTTTGGGCTCTGCCATACCTCGAGACCTAAGAAATAATGCATTAGGCCAAGGTCTTTCATCTCAAATTCTGAAGCAAGATTCTTCTTACATTTGATGATGACCTTTTCTTCTCCAGTTAAGAATAAGTCATCCACATACAACACAAATATCATTGGCTCGTCATTCATAACCTTGGAGTAGAGGTTAGAATCTTCTTTACTCTTGGTAAAGTCCAAGCTCATCAGAAAATTGTCTATCCTACCATACCAAGTTTTAGGAGCTTGCTTCAACCCGTACAGAACCTTCTTCAACTTGCATACATGAGTCTTCCTATCTTCAACTTTAGAGGTTGTTCTATATACACTTCTTCTTCAATGACACCATTTAGGAAATTGGTCTTTACATCCATCTGATGTAAATTCCACTTCATCTTAGTTGCAAGGGCTATGATGGTTCTGATCGAAGTGTATCTGGCTATAGAAGAAAATGTCTCTTCATATTCAATGCCTTCCTTTTGAGAAAAGCCACGAGTGACAAAACCTTCTTTGTACTTCTCAATACTTCCATCAGCAACATCTTTTATTTTGAAGAGCCATTTGGAAGATACCACATCCTTGCTCTTCGGTCTGGGAACTATTTCCCATACATCATTCTTTATTATGGATTGGTATTCTTCTGTCATGGAATCTGCCCATTCTTTCTTCTCAATGGATTCTTCAAAGTAGGTAGGATCCTTCTCTAGGAGGTCACACATCAAATCCATATAACTGGAGAATGGCTTAGGTCTCTTCACATGTCTCATGGTTCCTTCGGGAACACCATACTTCTCTCCATCTTGAATAAGCTCCCTTGACCAAGAAGGATTTCTCTTATGGGAGATCACAATCTGAGGAGGTTCTTGAAATTATAATATGTCATGATCTTCCAGAATTTCCTCATCAGGGGAAGCTATGACTTCCCTCACTAGTTCTGCAACTTTGGGAACCTCCCTCACTGATTTTGAAACTCTAGGAGCTATAGGTTCCTCTTCATATACTTCTTCAAGTTGGCATCTTCTTGATTTCTTGAGAGTTGAATCTTCATCAGAGGTCAGATCACTGCTGATATAAATGCGATTGTGACCTAGTATATAAATCCTGAAGGCCTTAGAGGCCTCACAGTATCCCACAAATATTCCCTTCTTTCCTGAGGGGCCTAGCTTGTTTCTCTTCTCTTTCGGAATATGTACAAATACTGGGTAGCCAAATATTTTGAGATGTCTTACCTCTGGATTCTTTTTGGTGAACATCTCTTTTGGGCTCTTGAACCCAAGTGCACTATGGGACAATCAGTTTTGTACATATACTGTTGTCATTGTTGCTTTTGCCCATAAGCACATTGGAATATATTGATCATGGATCATGGTCTTCACTTCTTCCATTATCATTATGTTCTTTCTTTTTGCTACACTGTTTTGTTGAGGATTATAGGGAGTGGTGAGCTCCATATTGATTCTGACATCTTTCCAAAAGTTCACAAACTCCTTTGAGGTGTATTCTCCTCCATTATATGACGTGAGTATCTTGATCTTTATTTTAGAAAGATTCTCTATCAAGGTTTTGAATTCCTCGAATTTACTAAACACTTCATCTTTTGATTTCAAAAAGTAAACCCAGGTATTATGAGAATAAACATCAATAAAACATACATAGTACACATACCCACTGATGGAGGATGATGGCATTGGGCCACATACGTCTGAATGAATGAGTTCTAAGACTCCTTCTACTTTGTTGTCTCTCTTCAAAAAAGGGTTCTTGATGTTCTTCCCTTGTGCACATCCATTGCACACGCCTTCATGGTCAACCTTGAGTTCTAGTAGACCTGTGACTACTTTGCATACATACGGTAATGCCTTGTAGTTGATGTGTGCTAATCTTTTATGCCATAGTTCACATGAATTCTCAATGGCGTGGGTCATGGCTGCTTCTTAGTGACCCTTTAGCTTATACAAGCCACCTTCTTCTTTTTCAATGACGATTGATTCTCTCATGGTTTCTCCTTTATCCCACATAAGGACTTCTCCATCTATAAAGGAAAATCTGAAGCCTTTCTTTTCTAGAGCTGATATGGAGAGTAGGTTCTTTGTCAAACCTGGTACATAGAGTATGTCCTTCATCTTCATTGAATTCCCTGAGTTAAGTTTGTAGTTTGATTTTCCACTCCCTTGATGGGATATTGGTAATCATCTCCAAGTGTAACTTTCTGAGAAAAATTCTTTTATGAAATGTAGGAGAGAATATCTCCTTGACCTATAATGTGCTTGGAAGCACCACTATTAATGAGCCAAGTTTCCTCTCCAGGTGTTATCGATCCTGAGAGGGCCGAGATTAAGACATAGTCTTTAATTTGTTCTCTTAACATCTTTGTGGGTGTCTGTTCATCTTCAACTGCATGGGCATGGTGCCTCTTATTTTTCCTCTTGTATTCTTCTCGCCTAGCTGGACAATGTCTCGCAATATGTCCCATCTTGTCACAATGGTAGCATTGGGCAAATGAGTAATATATTTCCTTTCGTTGTCCTTTCTTCTGGAATCTCTTTGGTTGAGATTCTTTATGACTGAATTTGTTTTTGGGGTGAGACTCTTTATGAGTTTCTTTCTAGAAGAAAGACTTAGTTCTTCCTCGTTTAGTGTGAGTAGTTAGAGCTTGATCTTCATCTCTTGATAGTAAAGCCTCTCGGTTAGCTACTCTTGATTCTTCTTGAATGCATTCTTCCCATAGACAGTCAAATTATAGTTTCTCCGTTCTGGCATAAATAATTTGGATGAATGGATCCCAAGGTCTTCTGAGACCATTAATGGTCGTTATTATGAGTTTTTCTTTGTCTATGGTATCTCCAATTGCTTCTAATTGTTCTTTGAATTCTAATATTATGGAGAAATATTCTTGGATTGATTATCCTCTCTGCATCCTTGTGTTCTTGAGCTGAGTTCTTAGATTCATCTTCTGGTTTATGTTCTTTCCTTCATATAGTCTATTTAGGGCATCAAATATTTATTTCGAAGTCTTCTTTGATGACACATAAGGAATCAGGTGATATTTGATTGAATTTGCAATGATTATTTTGGCCCTGATCATGTCATTTTGGTTCTTTTCTTTATCTGCAGCATTGGTGGGTTATGGTACTTCTTATTTGAAAAATATTGCTAGGTCATTCTCTTCAATAATGACACCTTCCATCTTGTCAACAAGATTAGTGCTTGCACACATCTTTTACCTAGAGCTAGGAAAATGTCCAAAAATGAAAATGCTCAAAATTAAATTTTGAACTTACCAGGAGGTGCGGTTGGCTGAGGCGAGTAGCCTGGTGTGTTTGGATCTTGGAAAATCCAACTTTTACCGCTCCAAAATTGATCTGTGAATTTTTGGACTGGTGCTTCTGGTTTTCTGGTACTTCGGGTACTCTCGTACTTCTGGTACTTTGGTTTTCTGGTACTTCTGGTACTTTGTGAAAACTAGGGTTTCACTTTCTGGGAGATATAGCCACTAAAAAGTTGCGTTGAGGATGACAAAGTGATCCTTGAGTAAGGGTACACTTTTCTAGATGGTTTTGGGGCTAGAATACTTTATCAACAAAAATCCCTAATTTGCATGTACGACAATAGTGACATTTTTCACTCTCTCTTGTGAAAGATGCTCTTTTCAGATTAGCCTTGAAACCATGTTAAGGTTTAAGATATTATTAGAGTTCTTTTCATTTCACTAGATAAAAATAGCATAGATAGGATAACTGAGAAATACAAAATCACAAGAGACACATCATTTATCCTGGGAAACCCTCATGGGGGAGAAGACCTAGCAAAACTTCCTTATTATAGATAGCTAATACAATGCCAAGAGATAAGTCAAACAAATACATAAATTCCTCTCCCAAAAATGTTTCTCTCTCTCTCTCTCTCTCTCTCTCTCTCTTCTCCAATTGCATCTCTGAACTTGTCTCTTGATGAACACGTGAGTTTGTGTCTAAGTGAGGCACTAGCCTGCTTATTTATACAATTCTGGCACGCGTGGTGGTGTCTTTTCACTAGCAAGGCAAACTTATTCTTTTAGGTGGTTATAACCACCTTTATTATATATTCTAGGACCGACTTATTATTCTTCCTATTACAATTATGTTTTGACGAATCTACACCACCCCTTGCCTAGCCTACACCACCCCTAATTTAACCTAACATACCCTACTAACCATACCCTAGACTAAACAAAACTTCATAACAAAAAATACATAAATCACATATAAAAATAATATACACATACAAAATTTTACTACATAAAAATAAATTACATAATACAACACACAATATTAAAATCACATACATTAATATAAGAAAAACCAATATGTATATAAACATGGCATATGAAATTGATATACATCAGTCACAACCCAAAAACAAATGCACAATAATATAAAATAAATTAATTAATAAAAATAATGACTTTACAAATAAACACAAATAACAACAAACATAATATATAAAAATAAATTTCACAACAAATATATCAGATATATATGACAAACATAAATAATATAAACATAACATACAAATAAATTACATAATAAAACATATAATATTAAAATCAACTACATTAATCCCCAAAAAAATATACACACATATTTTATGAAATTCAAATCACACCCAAAAATATGTATCACAAACATAAATAATATAAACATAAAAAAAACATAACATACAAATAAATCACAGAGTAAGAGATATAGAATTAAAATCAACTACATCAACCCCAAAAAACATATATACATATCTTATGAAATTCAAATCACAAACCAAAAAGTGAATAGAATTGTGAGAAATGAAAATAACATATAAATATAAATAAACACACGACGAAATAAAAGAGATAAATCAATCATAAAATAAATACATGAATCAAGAACAAATGGAACATACACATAAAAAATACACAACATAAAATAGTTCAAAAAAATACAATATTATATATC
>SNQJ01S0052153.1:57239-73746 GCA_010110895.2 Picea sitchensis | reverse complement strand
ACGATGACAACAATGACTTAAAATAAAAATTAATTAATAATTAAAAAAAATAACATAAATAAACATGTAGGGCAACAAACAAATTATATACACATACAATATTAAAATCCAATAAATTATATACAATATTAAAATTAAATACATCAATAAGCAAAAACAATATACACATTTAATATGAAATTCAAAATCACAATTAAATCTAAATATGTTTCCGTCCAAAATATTTATTTCTATAATGTATATGTTTTTATAATGAACTCGAACAAATGCATACAATAATATAATTTAAATTCAACAAAAACACTCAACAAATGCTTACAGTAATATAATTTGAACTCATTGACAAAAGTAAGATACAAATACAAATAAATACACAAGTAGTAACCAACATACATCATGGTGTAATTGTTTTTGGGGTGTTCAGTGTTGATTGTACGAGTATGTTACGACAACAACAGAATAAAGAAAATGGTGGCAGTGCAAAAACACATATAGACGATCCAGTCAACAATTAGGTCAAGTAGTAGCCTCTGCACAAGACACTCGGGATTTAAGGGAAGGTCATTAAACATTGGTTCAAAGTGAGGGAAGAAAATTTAGGATTTGGTTAAGAGAAACAAAGCTAGTGAATGAAAAAAAAAATCCATTGAAACAAAAAAGTTGGATAAAACAATATAATTGGACTTTCTTTTTTCTTTAGATTTTACACAGATTCTTTAGTGATATGAGAATAGAGTTGAATTGATAGTGTTTTTCCTCTACATAGTCCAACATATTCACCCATGTTCCTCCAAAATCTTTCTACACCTACATATATATATTAAACCATCAAAATGAAATAAACACAGATGCAATTATGTGTAAACCATTGAAATGAAATAAACATAGATGCAATTACAGATTAAAATAAACCCCACAAGTAGTTGTCCATACTTCATCCACCCACTGCACATCATATGTGGAATGTCTACAAGCCAAACAGAAAACCCAAAACCTAAAGAAAATCACAAGTAAAGAAGAAAAACAACGTGGCCATGCTATGACTCTTAACTCAACAGAGAAATAACTACAAGTAAAGAAGGAAAATAGCAAAAATAATGGTATAAAACATAACTACAAGAGAAATAGAAAAAAAATAAAAAATTCAAGGAAGTGTAAATCACGACCCATCACCTTCTCTGGTTTTCCCGGAAGCAAGAGAGTATCATGCTTTCACCCGTCTTATAGAGCATCGACGACCCCTGCACTTCATGTCAACACTTCCTCTTGGCTCAACTCTCCCATGCATTGATGATCCCTTCTATGCTCTGCACCGAGCGCTCAGTTCTGCCATCCACCATGATGCAGGAGCATCGCTCACTCAATCAAGCGAGCCAACACATTGTGAGGAAACAGTTGGATAGCGCCAGCACAAAAATTTTGAAACACCTTGAAACTATTGCGCAAGACCTTAATGCATTGATTTGAAGAAGCACACTTGTATTGTAAAGGGGACCTTGAGCCTTTAAGCTCTCGTCCTTAGTAGATAGGAAGGAATTTAATAGATGTAATGCTGTTAGATAGGAATTAATTGTAGATTTGATAGTTGTAGAATTCGAGAGGGAAAACGGAATATAGGAACCCTCCTTTGTACATTGTATTTGATTCAGATATTGAGAAACAGGAGCAAGAAGAGAAGAGAAAGCAGAGAACTGGTGAAGAACACCCATGTACAGATTGAATTAATAGAAGAGAACCTTTGATTCAATTTCATGGTTTGTGTTGTTTTTCTCTGTGTTGAGATTATGCTCATGAATGTGTTTCTTTCTATCATGCATTTTCTTTGATATGCTGTGTATGTGGTTTCATAGTTCAGTTGAAGCCCGAGAAAGAGGAGAATGAGTTTTAATTCTTTCTCTGTTTGAGCCGAGAGATTCTTGCATAGAGTGCAGTCGAATTCATCCGCATAGAGTGCGTTGATGAGGCTAGACGGTTAAACCCTTATGCTCAAATTACCCAGAAGTTGACTTGGGTTGATAGAGCCGTGCAGGAGGAGTGCAGGCTGAAATTTAAGTCTCGGTAGCTAATGTGAGCACCGAAAGACAAGGATTACTGTGGCTGTAAGCGCACAAGATCCGAAGAACTTAACACTTTGAGAACTGTTGGAGGTCGAGTGAAAGAAGCGCGTGAAAATTCTCTGAGGGAGTAGGAGTTGACAAGCTCAGGAGGAATAGTTCCTTCGTGATCCCTGGGAGAAGGACCCAGGATAAGGTTCAAGCCAGAAGAAGCTCTGAAATGGAAGAAATCCTCAAGGAGGAGAATCAACGGCCAAGGTGCGCAGGATTGATTCGCGAAGTCCCGCTGACCATTGGATCTGGGAGAAGCTATGAGGGATTTAGTCCTTAGGCGCAGGAGGAAGGGACCAAAGCCATCAGGATTTGGCATATCAGGTTTTCTGGAGGTGAGAGTTTCACGTTGGTCGAAATCGCGATTGGCGATTTCCCGATTTAATCGGAGCCGTCGATCATTATAGGGACAGATGGCATCAGATCCCGGAAGGTCGGGATTCAACACTCGGGGTTTTCAAAGGTAAAGGAAGTGCGAATGGTGAAATCGCGATCCCGCGATTCCCGATAGAAAAGGAGAGAGGAGGTGATGTGGCGAGGAGATAGCACACGTGCCATGAGAGTTCGGGGTTCAAAGATTTGCAGTGCAAGTGAATCGTGACATTGCAATCGCCGATTTTTCTATAGGGAAATCCCCGAAATGAACGGGAGCGTTGACTCGTTGACTCATCGGGGTTCGGAGACAAGAGTTTTGTGTTCGTTGGAATCGCGAATAGAGATTTCCCGATTCGATTGGAGTCGTTGATCGCTACGGGGACACGTGGTGTGAGATCCCTAGGAGTTGGGATTCGGGACTTGGAGGGTCTTGTGAAACGGTGACTCAGGAATCGTGAATTCTCGAGTCATGATTTTCCGATTTCCATTTGAAGCGGGGACCACCCGTGTCAGAATGAGAGGACAGGTGGGATCATATCAGAGTTTGGGGTTCAGGGTTTTGATTTGCAAGAGAACCGTGCCCGTGAGTTTCACGATATTGCGAAACTCGATTTCCTGATACGTGAAGGGGAGATCGTCAAAAGGGAGACTACTGTGGGTATTGAGGACTCCCGAGAGGAGTAGGATGAGTTCTTTGAACTCTTCGGGCCTGAGTGAAAGAAGGTCCTGGTGGAAGCGGTTGGACTGTGAGGGTCTCGACTGCACCAGAGTGGTATCAGAGCTTGTATAGTTCTTTGATTTCTATAGCGAAGGAGGAGAAGGAGTAAATACATCATGCCGCTAAGAAGAGAGAGGCAATCACCATATCCCGAAGACAGGGAGGTGAGAAGAAGAGGTAGACCAGCAGGAAATCCAGAAATGGAGTGCCAGATGTGAGATCTCCGAGCGAGACTCGAAGAGATGGAGACTGCGCAGAGATGCAGAACTGGTGCAGGGGATCTTAACAATTCTGAGGTGGAAGAAGAAGCTAGACATGCAGAGGAAGTCACAGCAGAGGACGCATCAACTGAGTGGTTGATCAAATCTATTTCCAGGATGAGTGCCAAGACCAAAATGGACATTCCAGTCTATGAAGGAAGCCTGGATGCAGAAGAGTTGTTGGATTGGATCCAAGCACTTGACACCTACTTCGATTATGAAGATATCGAAGAGGACAAGAAGGTAAGACATGTTGTTACCAAATTAAAGGGACATGCAGCCTTATGGTGGGACGAGCTACAGGCAGATAGACGTTCCAAAGGAAAACAAAAGATTAAAAGCTGGGATAGGATGATAGCGAAGATGAAAGAGAAGTTCATCCCTAGGGATTACCAGATCACACTGTTCAGGCGAATGCATAACCTGAGACAGAAGTTGATGATGGTGAAGGAATACACCAAAGAATTTTACAGGTTGAACATCAGAGAAGGTCATCGGGAAAGCGATGATGAGAAGGTGGCGAGATATCTGAATGGTCTGAGGTATGACATTCAGGATGAGTTAAGCATGGTTACCATCAGGACGGTTGAGGATGCATACTAGATGGCTTTAAAAGTCGAGGAGAAGCTGAGTCGTAAGAAAGGTCAGCGAGGGCGAGGCAGAAGTTAGCCCAGAGGCAAGGCGATTGCTCAAGAGAAATACCAGAAGCCCAAGGAGGAATGGAAGAAACCTCAGGGTAAAGTTGAAAGAGGTGGAACCTCACAAAGGAAGCAATATGCTGAGCCGAGGAGACAGCATACAGAGCAGGGTGGCGATTATGCTGATGCCAACACATTTCCTCGTACCAGAGGTAGGGGAAGAGGTAGAGGAGGAATCATCNACATAAAGCCGTTGATTGTCCAGATAGGAAATCAGACAAAGGGGAAGCTCACATCACTAAGGCGCAGAGGCGTGATGCTGAGTCAGAAGATGCAGACAGCAGAAGGTCGCTTGGGATGCATAAGATCGTTTTGACACCTGAGAAAGAGGTGGAGAGCGCAGTGAAAAGGAGCAGACTGTTCAGGACAGCTTGCACAGCCAAGGGCTGGAAATGCAAAGTCATTATGGACAGTGGGAGCACCGATAATCTCGTTTCATCCAAGATGGTGGAAAAGATGGAGCTGAAAACGACTAAGCACCCGAGTCCATATAAAGTCTCGTGGTTACAGAAAGGACACCGGGTAAGTGTTACTAAATAATGCTTAGTTGAATTCAAGATAGGGAATTACCATGATGAGATTCTGTGTGATGTTATTCCCATGGACGTATGTCATATATTGCTGGGTAGACCATGGCAGTATGACCGAAATGTGATTCATGACGGGAAGATGAACACATATACACTAGAGAAGGATGGGAGAATCCATAAATTGCTTCCGATAAAAGATAAAGAAGTGCAGCCAGAAGTAAACAACACAATACTTCTCATGAGTGGGAAGGAGATTCTCACAGAGATAGAGAAGAACGAAGATCCACAATTCTTTGTTGTCAGGAAGTTGAGGATTATCCTGACAAGCACAAGAGTGGATGACTTACCAGACGAGATTCAGGAACTGCTGGGAGATTTCGCTGATATCATCGTGGATGAACTATCTCGTTCGTTGCCACCGATGAGGAGTGTGAGTCACCATATTGACCTCATACCTGGAGAAATCTTGCCGAATAAAGTAGCGTACAGGTTGACACCTCAGGAAAATGAGGAGGTCAAAAGGCAGGTACAAGATATGTTGGAAAATGGATTGGTCAGGGAGATTCTCAGTCCGTGTGCTGTTCCGATAGTACTAAGTCCAAAGAAGGATGGAGGCTAGAGAATGTGTACAGACTCCAGGGCGATAAAAAAAATCACCATCAGGTACATATTTCCACTGTCGAGAATGGATGATCTGATGGATTGCCTGAGTGGGGCAAATTATTTTTCGAAGATTGATCTGAAGAGCGGATATCATCAGATTCGCATGAGAGAGGGTGATGAATGGAAAACAACATTCAAGACAAACGAAGGTTTGTACGAATGGTTGGTCATGCCATTTGGTTTGACAAATGCGCCAAGAACATTCATGAGACTGATGAATGAAGTCCTGAGGGAATTCATCGGGAAGTTTGTAGTCGTATATCTGGATGATATATTAATCTACAGTAAGACCAAGGATGAACATTTGAAACATTTGGCCATTGTGATGAGGAAGCTACAGCAGGAGAAGCTGTTGATAAATTTGAAGAAGTGTTCATTTTTGTGGACAGAGCTCATTTATTTGGGTTTTTTTATCTCAGCGAATGAGTTGAAGATGGATCCTGAGAAGGTGGACGTGATAAAGAATTGGCCATCACCGAGAAATGTTTTTGAAGTGAGGAGTTTCCATGGACTAACTAGTTTCTACAGAAAATTCATTAGGAATTTCAGTGGGATTAGCACAGCAATGATAGACACCATGAAAAAACGACATAAAGTTTTTCATTGGACAGCAGAGGCTAAGAGGAGCTTCAATTTGTTGAAGAAGAAGATAACAGAGCAACCAATTTTGGTGTTGCCAGACTTTCGGAAGACATTTCAGGTGAAATGTGATGCGAGCGGATATGTTGTAGGAGGGGTCTTAAGTCAGGATGACAGACCAGTGGCATATTTCAGCGAGAAACTGGATGAAGCAAAGCTGAAATACTCCACATATGATAAAGAGTTTTATGCCATCATACAGGCATTGAAGAAGTGGAGGCATTACTTGATACCCAAGGAATTTGTATTGTACAGTGATAATCATACATTGCAGTTTGTGAGTCAACAGGAGAAGTTGAACCAGAAGCATGCAAAGTGGGTAGAGTACATGCAGAATTTCACATTTGTGATCAAACACATTTCAGGGACTGCTAACAAAGTGGCTGATGCTTTGAGCAAAAAATGTTTGTTGCTGCAGGAGTTCAGAGTCAAAACATTGGGTTTTGAAAATCTGAAAGACATGTATGTAGGTGATGCATATTTCGGAGAGGCATACGAGGCAGCTAAGAACCCAGTTCTTAGATATCGGAGCCCGTGGATAGACTACATGATCCAGGAAGGATTTCTATTTAGAGGCAATCAACTATGTATTCCGAATTGCTCCATGAGGGAGAATTTGGTGAAGGAAAAGCATAGTGGTGGATTAGCAGGTCATTTTGGACATGACAAAACATTCGCGAAGCTGAGCGAATCGTATTTTTGACCAGGCATGCGAGCCGATGTTAAACGAATTGTTGACTGATGCAGGATTTGTCAACATTCGAAGGGCCGAAAGCAGAACACCGGTTATTATCAGCCATTTCCCATACCTGAGAGGCCATGGGAGGCGATCAGCATGGATTTTGTTCTGGGATTGCCGAGGACGCAGAGAGGAGTTGATTCCATCTTTGTGGTGGTAGAAAGGTTTTCGAATATGGCACATTTTATTCCGTGTTAGAAGACCAGCGATGCGACCCACATCACAAACTTATTTTTCAGAGAGATTGTCAGACTTCATGGATTGCCGAGAAGCATAGTCTCGGACAGGGATACCAAATTCATAGGTCATTTTTGGAGGACACTATAGAAGAATCTGGGAACTAACTTGGCGTTTAGTTCAGCATACCATCCACAGACGGATGGGTAGACCGAGGTGGTTAACAGAAGTCTTGGAGACTTGCTGAGAAGCTTGGTGACATAACACCACAGCAGCTGGGATAATGTGTTACCACAGGGAGAGTTTGCGTACAATGATTCTGTGAATCGGAGTACAAGCAAGAGTCCATTTCATATTTTATATGGGACACAGCCGAGAGGAGTATATGAACTCAGTGAGTCAGAACAGGCTACGACTAGCAGTGCTAGCGCAGAGGAGTTCGCTGAGGCGATGCAGGAACTTCACAGTCGGATGAAGCAGCGACTAATGAAATCAAATCAGGAATACAAGCGCAGAGCCGATCAACGAAAGAGGAAACTTCAATTCGAAGTTGGTGATATGGTTCTGGCGCACTTGAGGAAGGAAAGGTTCCCAAGGGGAACATACAATAAGCTCAAGATGAAGAAAATCGGGTCGTGTAGAGTCCTGAAGAAGTTCGGCGAGAACGCTTATGAAATTGAATTGCCAGAGGGCATCGGGATATCTCTGATATTTAATATTTCAGATTTATACCCATATAGAGCTGGAGAGATAGAGACTGGAACTGAGGAACCGGTAATCCAGTGGCAGAAGAAGATGCCGATTGCAGAGAAGTCATAGATGGAATGTATATTGGATAAGAGAGTCGGCAGAAAGACCAGGCGAAAGCAGTATTTTGAATACCTGTTAAAATGGAAGAATCACCCAGTGGAGGATGCTAGCTGGGAAAACGAAGAAGTCATACAGAGGCATGGACAAACCATGAAGGAACTCATGGACAGGAGCCCATGAAAATTTTCAAGTCGAGGAGTATGATGCAAGAGCATCGCTCACTCAATCAAGCGAGCCAACAGATCATGCGGAAACAACTGGACAGCGCCAACACCAAAATTTTGAAACACCTTGAAACTGTTGCGCAAGACCTTAATGCATTTATTTGAAGAAGTACACTTGTATTGTAAAGGGGACCTTGAGCCTTTAAGTTCTCGTCCTTAGTAGATAGGAAGGCATTTAATAGATGTAATGCTGTTAGATAGGAATTAATTGTAGATTTGATAGTTGTAGAATTTGAGAGGGAAAACAGAATATAGGCACCCTCCTTTGTACATTGTATTTGATTTAGATATTGAGAAACAGGAGCAAGCAGAGAACTGGTGAAGAACACCCATGTACAGATTGAATTAATAGAAGAGAACCTTTGATTCAATTTCATGGTTTGTGTTGTTTTTCTCTGTGTTGAGATTATGCTCATGAATGTTTTTCTTTCTGTCATGCATTTGCTTTGATATGCTGTGTATGTGGTTTCGTACTTCAGTTGAAGCCTGAGAAAGAGGAGAATGAGTTTTAACTGTTTCTCTATTTGAGCCGAGAGATTCTTGCATAGAGTGCAGTCGAATTCATCTGCATAGAGTGCGTTGATGAGGCTAGACGGTTAAACCCTTATGCTCAAATTACCCAGAAGTTGACTTGGGTTGATAGAGCTGTGCAGGAGGAGTGCAGGCTGAAATTTAAGTCTCGGTAGCTAATGTGAGCACCGGAAGACAAGGATTACTGTGGCTGTAAGCACCCAAGATCCGAAGAACTTAACACTTTGAGAACTGTTGGAGGTCGAGTGAAAGAAGCGCGTGAAAATTCTCTGAGGGAGTCGGAGTTGACAAGCTCAGGAGGAATAGTTCCTTCTTGATCCCTGGGAGAAGGACCCAGGATAAGGTTTGAGCCAGAAGAAGCTTTGAAATAGAAGAAATCCTCAAGGAGGAGAATCAACAGCCAGGGTGCGCAGGATTGATTCGCGAAGTCCCGCTGACTGTCAAATCTGGGAGAAGCTGCGAGGGATTTAGTCCTTAGGTGCAGGAGGAAGGGACCAAAGCTATCGGGATTCGACATATCGAGGTTTTCCGGAGGTGAGAGTTTCACGTTGGTCGAAATCGCGATTGGCGATTTTCCGATTTAATCAGAGCCATCGATCATTATAGGGACAGGTGGCATGAGATCCCGGAAGGTCGGGATTCGACACTCGGGGTTTTCAAAGGTAAAGGAAGTGCGAACGGTGAAATTGCGATCCCGCGATTCCCGATAGAAAAGGAGAGAGGAGGTGACATGGCGAGGAGATAGCACACGTGCCATTGGAGTTCGGGGTTCGGAGATTTGTAGTGCAAGTGAATCGTGACATTGCAATCATCGGTTTTTCGATAGGGAAATCCCCGAAACGAACGGGAGCGTTGACTCGTTGACTCATCGAGGTTTGGAGACAAGAGTTTTGTGTTCGTTGGAATCACGAATAGAGATTTCCCGATTCGATTGGAGCCGTTGATATCTACGGGGACACATGGTGTGAGATCCCTAGGAGTCGGGATTCGGGACTTGGAGGGTCCTGTGAAACGGTGACTCAGGAATATCGAATTCTCGAGTCACGATTTTCCGATTTCCATTTGAAGCGGGGACCACCCGTGTCAGAACGAGAGGACACGTGGCATCATATCGGAGTTCGGGGTTCGGGGTTTTGATTTGCAAGAGAACCGTGCCCGTGAGTTTCGCGATATCGCGAAACCCGATTTCCCGATACGCGAAGGGGAGATCGTCGAAAGGGAGACTACTGTGGGTATTGAGGACTCCCCTGAGGGGTAGGACGAGTTCTTTGAACTCTTCGAGCCTGNCTCGACTGCACCACACCATCACATTGAATGCCACAATTAATGAAAAATATGGCATGGTAATTCCTTTCACCTTGTTTATTGTTTTTCTCATGTCCGCAACTGTTCTGCTTTTTTGAAAGCACGCTCTTCCATATTTTCCATTCTCAAAATTCATGGCACCATTATTCTAAAACGAGTTTAAAAGATTTTTCCATTGGGTATCTACCTACTGGTGTGTTAGTTAGCCGTTTGCAAGTTGGCGCATTGTGCTCAATGCCTTGTGCGTGATGTGCCATTAAAGCCTTTTTGATATGGTGGCAGTATCGTTTTATTTATATTTTAATATGGTTAAAGATTATAAATTTTGATGAATTTGATGGCGAAGCTATCTATTAATGTGGTTTGAAAAAGGTGTTTAATTAATTTTATTAAAGTAATTAATATTTATTTTTATTATAAAATTTATGTTTTATTTAATATTAAAATGTATAGTTATATTTTACAAAATTATATAGTTTTAAAAGTTTCAAAGGTTTATAGTGAGAAAATTGTTAATATTTAGATTTTAATATGGTTAAAAATTAATATTATAATTTTGATGATTTGATTGTAAATTTATGTATTAATATGATTTATAAAGTTATTTAGTAAATTTGGTTGAAGTAATTGATATTTATTTTTATTAAGAAAATTATGTTTTATTTAATATTTAAAAGTATAATTAGATTTTACATAATAATATAGTTTTAAAATTTTTAAAGGTTGATTTGATTGAAGTCAATAATATCTTTTAAATAAGTAGGTCATAAAGTGAGATTTGAATACAAGTGAAGAGGGCAACAATGTTTCTCACAACCATTTAAACTACACTCAATTGACATAAGAAAAAGTCAAATTATATATACATGGTAATAAATTAATACATTACCCCCAATTCGAGTGTCAATACAAGCACACATTCCTAGCACTCATCTCAACCAGTCAGCACATGGACTACCGACAACCCACCCTCATGACAAACTCCAATAGAATTAATGAGGTCATTGATGGGCCAACCTCCAACTTGATGTGGACAAGGATTGATAAGGTCGATGATATAACTGTAAACAAGCACGGAGGAATTGGTGCACATGACATAAGTCTCACAAACAACCTTAGCCTCAGTTGCACATAAAACCAAAAGAGGATGATGGCTCTTGTCCCTCAAAAAGGGACACATCAAATCAATCCTAGGAGTGGGAGAAAATCCCAACATTTAACATGGAATTATGGGACCTATACGCATTAATGTAGCCATTAGCACCTTAGAAAATATCACTCAAATGTTGAGTGTCAATTTTTACCATCACCTCGTCATTTTTCTCCCAAAGCGAGCAATCCTGCAAAGCAAGGGAGAAGCCAAAGTTGGTGCTTGTAACTTTTTGTTTTTTTTTCATTCAAGTTTCAAGTGAGCCAGTATGAACTCAAGGGAGTCCAAAGGTAGAGGTCGTCGTCCCCAACCAAAACTCCCTCTCCTGAGGATGCACCAAGACATAGTCAGAGCGACAAAATCATATCAAGCTCAGACCATTCCTGCTACTAGAGAAGTGGTGGAAGTTGTTGAAGAGAATGTTTGTCACACTCGTCAGTGCATTTCAAATAGTGAAGTAGATCCAAAATGGATAGCTTGGATCGTGGATACAGGTTCCACTAGGGTAAAGGATAGCAGGTCCTATCGCAGAGTTGATATTTATTAGCATTTGAAGGATCTCCTTAGCATGGCTCTCACTAATAAGCAAACAATCTTAAATGACCTTTCCATCTAGAGTGAATACCTCCAATTGCAAGTCAAATACGTGGACAAAAATATCACCATCATGGATTCTACTTCAGGATTACGCTTCGAAGAACCAAGAAATGATATCTCTCATGTTCCAAAAGAAAGTGCACCCCCCCTCTGTTGCAAACATTCCATGATATCTTCTCTTATAAACATATTTTGTATGTTTTTGTAGACAACATAAGGAAATCAAATATTTGTATTATTTGTGTTGAAAGCCTATCGCATGTAGTACAGATGGCATATATAAGAGGGAGCCACATATGGGTGATAAGAAGTATTTTGTCAATATCAAAGCTCAAAACTCAAACTCTACATTATGGTGGCAGTTAGGCATGTTGAATAGCAAGCAAGCAACCAATCATTTGTAACTAGGCTCTTGTATTTTTTTTTAGATTTTAATATCATTTGATACTTATAAAAAAACAAATAATAATAATAATAATACATGACTAGTTGGAAAACTAAAAGCTCACATTATCAAATATGCAACATAAATACATGATGCATTTTACAATGGTTGTGGTAACTAGTTGTATATGAAAAACACTCACTATTTATTGATCAATGCATTGAGACAATGTGTAATGTAAGACATTAGTGAGTTTATGTAAACCAAGAATAGTGAAGAAAGAGCACTTTCATGATAAGAATATGCTAGGTTGTTGTGAATAGGAATCCATTCCTTTATTCACTCTAAAAAAAATGCTTGGTCTCTTACTCAATTCATAGATTCGAATTGTAGGGATTGTTAAAGTTTTCAAAATTACTCACACTATGTTAGATCTATGAAACATAAAAGAAAAAATCAAATTAATGAATGTGAAATTTTTTTGTAAAGAGAAAATTTTAACAAAATTTACACCTTGATATCCATTTCATAAGTGATATGTCCAAAATTTAAATAAATCTTTATTATTAATTATATCTCATTAAACTTTTATTAACCAGAAAACCAACTCCTAAAAGTCAAATTAAAATATATTAACATGATTAATTTCTTAAGAAAAATTGATTCTTCTACTATATTATATACGCCATACCTCAAATATCATGAATATTATATCCTTTTAGATTTTTTGTTTACCTAAAACTTTTAGATTGTAGGCAACTTATTTTTATTACGTACGAGGATTGTAGGCAACGTAATCTATGTTAGATAGATCATATATTTTTATAACAAAGTATTGTTTAGATAAGTTAACATTCTTAGATTTTAATATTCTAAAAATGAATGTTAAATTAATTATATATAATACATAATATTAGTAATGTATTGTTATATTTGTTGAGCATTTATATAGTGTTTGATATGTTTTTACATTGTATAATAGTTAAGTGTTGGATGAAAAAAATGTGATTTTTTTCAAATTATTATATTAGAATTTTATTTTTTTTAATTATTTAAAACATTTATCAATATTTATTTCACATTCTATTGGTTATTCAATTCGAACTCTTATTGTCAAGCTTATAATGGAGGTATCAAAATTAACAAAGACTTTACTGATTACATGTTTAATAACAAGTTTTCTCACACGATTAAAGGCCCTCAATCTCATCATGGGTTCAATTCCATGCAACATGCACCAAAATTGATAGAAAACTTGCAAGACCATTAAAACCATAGATGACTACTTGCACTGCCACAATCCAAAAATGTGCATGGTAGGACACCATGTTGAGGTTCCACCACACGTTTTAGAGATGCAAGGGAAGCATGAGGAGGAATACTTGAGAGTACAAAGACATTGTAATGCACATGTTAATGCCAATTCTAGCTAGATAGAGGAATTATGAGAGGACATCATCCACACACAATTCTAGCTAGACAGAGGAATTATGAGAGGACATCATCCACACACAGGTGAGATATTATTATTTTGAGAGGGAATGTATCGATGGAAAGTGACGGAGAAAGGAGTATGAGGGAATTAGAGTTGGGGAAAGACATCAATAAGAATACCGCCTAGTCATTGGGACAACATCGCAAGAAAATTTCTTTTAGATAACCACTAGGTCTAGTTTATATTGCTTTCTTCTATGTTTTTTTCTACATTTTTTATTTCTTTACTGGAGGTTTTGAATTGTGGTGGAACAATTTTGACCCTAGAGGAAGAGATTTCCTCCCAGTGAGAAATTTGCTCACATAGGAGTTGGGTTATCACCTTGAAGAAGAGGTTTTATTGGCAATATCTCCTCACATTCTAGGAACTTTAATTTTGTCTAAGAGAGCTCATTATTTAACCTCTCCTTACTCATTGAGTCTTCCTATGTTTACGCTTTTAGAAATTCCTTGTTCTATTCTCCTTGTCTTTATTTAGGTTTCTAGAAAAGGGATCCACTTCCCTAGGGGTTTCTATCCTCGTTTCCATACATATCAACCCACTCCATGTATGGCGAATAAGGGAAATAATATACCACATAATCCTACCTTGTTGATACTAGGGGAAAAATTATTCTAAACCTAGGCAACCCAAGTCTAGAAAATCCTAGAAAATACATGTCAATGGCACATAAAGAGGCCTATAAAACAGGGTAGTTTTACCATTTGAATTTCAAGACTGAGACCATGGAGAAGCTAGAAAATATTGAAAATCTCAATTAAACCAGAGGAAACATAATATGAATAAAGGAAAAATTGAAGAGGAACTGAAAGGGTGGGTAGAAGACGGTAGTTTTTCAAGAACTAGGAAAACAAAAACAAAAAAATAAAAATAAAATGAATTGCTATGGGTTGTCAAATCACTTCTTTCTTAAATGTCATAGAGGAAATTAGGTCTCAGCAACAATATATTGTGACGAATGTGGATCAAATGGACAAGAATATTAACATATTGGACATTTTTTTTGAAGATTTGGGTAAATATGTTTTCAAAGTCACATTCCAAGCCTCAACAAATCAAGGAAAATGGAAACAGAGAGGTAGGGGTGTACAGGTCAACAACACTTCAAAGGAGGCCCCTCGAATCCAATTGAGGTTGAAGAGAAGACATGGTAGGATGAAAAAGACCAGCAACAAGTAGACATAAGTGCCACTTCACCTCACCCACTAAAGTAATTTCATTTTGAAATATTTATATCATTACAATCATTTTTGTTTTCTTCCTTTATAATCTCGATACAATCCAGATTCACGTAGTCCTTTTGTATAGGGAGATAGATAACAAAATAACAATTATAAGAACAACTAATGAAAGGGTAAACAATATGATGAAATATTTTGCTACATTGACCTGGTTTTCTCAATGGCATGCCACGAGCTATATTGATTGTTCATAATAGAAATATAGACTTTTGCTTTAAAAAAATAACACAATTATAATACTTTTCATCTATGAGGATGATTAAATAAATTTTATGACATTAAATTGTTCAAATATTAGTTATAAATTTTATGACATTAAATTGTTCAAATATTAATTATAAATTTTATAACATTAAATTGGTCAAATATTAGTTTTAAAATGAAAAGTTGTATTTTCATATCAACTTAAAAACTTACATATTTTATAAATCATTTTTATTTCAAATTTATTATACATGTTAAAATTTGAAAATTAAAAACTTCATGTTTTGTAAATCAATTTTATTTGAAATTTATTATACATATTATAATTTGGAAATTAATTTATTATCAATTAATACTTTTATAAACATAACACTCAAATTAATATTTTTATAAACATAATATCCAAACAATAGCTCAAAACTATATATACTTATAATTTGGAAATAATTTACTATCAACTAATATTTTTCTAAACATGGTATCCTAATCCAAACTATAAATTATATTTAAAAACAAAATAAAACAAGAATCAAATCAATTGTGTTGTTTATTTTAGTTATCATTTTTATACATATAACACTTTTCCATACTTAAGTGTACATTACAAAATATAAGAGATAATTTTAGAAAAAAACTTTAAAATACATGCTATTTTCTATTATAAAAAGAAAAATAATTTTAGAGAAACATTTTAAAATACATGTTATTTTCTATTATAAAATTGAAAAATATAAATTTTGAAAAAACAAATTTCAATTAAATAGTACTTTATTTTCCTATATTAATTTACTATACAGTAAATTAATAAATAGATGAACTTATATTTCATTTTTTTTTATTTTAATTAAAATAAAAAATAAAAAATTATATGATCACTCCTCATTCCATTTTCAGATTACTGATTTTTAATTAAAAAAAAACTTTAATTACATTATTTTAAAACTTAAATATATTATTTTTCAGTTTGATAAGAAAGTAATAATTATATTAGTTTTAAAATGAATAAATATTAGTTTCAATTAAATTGTTAAAATATTAATTTTAAACTGAATAGTTATATTTTTGTATCACCTTTAAAACTTACATATTTTATAAATCATCTTTATTTCAAATTTATTATACATATTAAAATTTTATAAAAACTTGCATGTTGTATAAATTATCTTTATTTCAAATTTATTATACATATTAAAATTTTATAAAAACTTGCATGTTGTATAAATTATTTTTATTTAAAATGTATTATACATATTATGATTTAGAAATTAATTTATTATTAATTAATATTTTGGTAAACTTAACAACCAAACAATAATTCAAAACTATAACTACATATAATTGAAAATTAATTTACTATCAATTAATATTTCTCTAAATATAACATCATATTGAGATTATAAATGATATTTAAAAATAAAATAAAACAAACATCAAATCATACATCAAATCATATTTCTTGTTTTCTTTAGTTATAATTTTTTATACATATAGAATATACTATTTTTCCATGCTTCAATGTCCATTACAAATTACAAAGAACAATCCTAGAAAAACATTTTAAAATACATGTATTTTTTTAAGAAATTTTGAGAAAACAAGTTCCAACTAATTAATAATTTATTTCCCTATAATAATTTACTATAAAGTAAATTTATTAAAAA
>SNQJ01S0052153.1:37983-57147 GCA_010110895.2 Picea sitchensis | reverse complement strand
TATTTCATCTCTTTTTCATTTTAATTTAAAAAATTAAATATATATAATCATTTACTCACTCCATTTTGAAGTGATTTATTTTTAATTAAAAAAAAACTTAAATGTATTATTGTAAAACTTAAATACAATGTTTTGCAATTTAACAAAAATAACAATTATATTAGTTTCAAAACCAATAAATATTAGTTTCAAGTAAATTATTCAAATATTAGTTTCAAAATGAACAATTATATTTTCATATCAATTTAAAATTTTACATATTTTATAAATCATTTTTATTTCAAATGTTAAAATTTGAAAATTAAAAACTTACATATTTTATAAATCATTTTTATTTGAAATTTATTATACATATGATGATTTGAAAATTATTTTATTATCAATTAATATTTTATAAAAATAACATTCAAATTAATATTTTTATAAATATAACATCAAACAATATGATATGATGATTTAAAAATTAATTTATTTTCAATTAATATTTTAAAAAAATAATATTCAAATTAATATTTTTATAGATATAACACCAAACAATACAACAGTAACTATTTATAATTTAAAAATTAATTTATTAACAACTAATAGTTATCTAAACATGGTATCCTGTCCTAATTATAAATAATATTTAAAAATAAAATAAAACATGCATCAAATCTGTTTGCTTTATCATCTTTTATACATATAACATATAAAATATTTCCATACTTCGATGTCCATTACCAATTATAAATAATATCTAAAAATTAAATAAAACAAGTATCAAATCTTGTATATGTTTGCTTTATCATCTTTTATACATATAGCATATAACATTTTTCCATACTTCGATGTGCATTACAAAATACAAGGGACCATTTTAAACGAAAACTTAGAAATACATGTCTTGTCATTTTCTAGAAATAGAAATTTTGAGAAAACAAGTTTCTAGATTAGTAATTTATTTTCATATATTAATTTATTATAAAGTAAATTAATAAATAGATAAACTCATATCTATTTTTTTTTATTTTTTTTTTACTTCAAACAAAATTAAATTTATGTGATGATTTACTCACTTCATTATCTAATTATTTATTTTTAATTTAAAAAAATTAAATATATTATTTTCCAATTTAACAAGAAAGCGAGGTTTGTGATCAATATTACTATACACATCATAGAAAAGTATGGTTTGTCATCATTATTATTATTCCTAGATTGGCATAGTAAATAACATATTTAGTTCTAAGGTTTGCCATCATTATTATTATTCTTATTGTGAAATGATATATAACATATTCATTTCCGAATGTGAGTATTTTCTCAAATGCAATATACATATAGATATTATTATCAGTCAAATCACATACATATGTATACCTTCGTAGACTTTACCAGTGAAATCACTCGACGGAGGGGGGTCCCTTGTCCCGCAGACAAGGGGTTCTAGTACACAAATTTGGTGTGCTTGCTTGGCCGTGACCTTAAAAATAGATTATTATTATTATTATTATTATTATTATTAAAATAGTAAAATGCAATATACATATAGATAAAATAGTAAAATGCAATATATATATATATATAGATAGATAGATAGATAGATAGATAGATAGATAGATAGATAGATAGTAAATTTAAGACATTGCACATTTATCTTAGTATAATCATAAATAAAAACTAGAATAGCCTAATAATCATAATGTCCTAGATGTTTTTGAAATCAAACAATTGTCATTTTACGTTGAACAAGTAATAGTCCTATAGATGGATGACATTGAATAAATAATAGTCCTCGAGATAAATTGACTTTTCTTAAATCTTTGATGATTTCCCGTTATTGCATAGAACAATGTAAATTGTCATGGATGATCTCCTACATAGTTTCCATTTTGCAATATACCATGTTTTTCAACAATTGTTTGCAATTTTCCATGTTTTCCTCAACCATCGGTTGTGAAAATTGGCTTCACAACTTGCTAGCATTGCATAAAATATAATGGAACCTCACTCAAACATTTTCTTAGAACCAATAGAACAACTTACATACAATAATTCGAAAGATGCAAGATACTAAATATTTTCTTCCATGTGACCAAATGCCTTCCTATTATAATTGTATTCTTTGGTCAAATTCCTCTAGAAAGCATTGGTATCAAATTCCCCTATCAACGTGAACTTCAACTTTCTACAAGCATATGCTTGCATTGCAAGAATCAACCTTATACCCAACATGGAAAATGGATCCCAAATCATTGAATTCTCATGTCCATTGCTTATAGTGCTTGGTCCTATAGATTTAGGTCCGTGAACTACAACAAATTTATTGCTACAAGAAATGAAAACAATGATTCTACACCAAATGCAAATTCATTGTTTACTTTCACGTATTAATATTTTTGCGTGCAGTGTAATCACTATTGTAAGGTAATTGTAATAAATTTTACCTCAAAATAGATGCATCATCAAATGCATGCCTCCTTAAATATCCCAAGAATGCAACTTTAAGTTCACTTAACTCATCCATACAATGGTCTATGATGATTGCACCCAATCCTATGTAAAAAAACACCACATCCCGATTCCCCAATCAACTATGGGTCACCCTTGCAAGCTCTCAACCTTGTGACAAGGTGCATGACAACAACAAAAGATTATATACATGCAGTAAATACTCTCAAGGATATCGAATTGCAACTGAGTCCTATTTGTGAAATTGAGATATACTCATTGGAAGGGATTATAGTCAGTAAATGCATGCTTCACATGGTGCTTATCTAGATGTCAAAATACAATAGGCCCAAATATATTTAGCATGAAGTGATATGCAACCATATCACACCATGAAACCATAAAGAGGTAGTGCCTCATTTCCATTGGTTCATGGTAGAGTAAGGTTGTACCATTAAAATACTAATTAAGAGATGAAATTGACATGTCACTGGTGCATTCAATATATACTACAAAATCAATACTCAAATGAAAGATACAAAGTTCATCATCCCTAGAATTACCAAAAATATTTTACACAATTAAAATTACTATAGGGAACAAGTATTACTAGCTCGAGTTTCTAGCCCATATCACAACAATTTTGTAGCATGTTTCTCATTAGTTGGGGTTCCAACAAGCATTGTCACATGATTACTTTATCCTAAGTGGGTTGATCAACAACACCCATTAATTCATATAGGAATCTAATTCATACCAATGAGAAGTAATTTCATCTAAACCACTCTAGAAATAGCAAAAAAAATATTCTTGCAACATAGATTCAGGTTATATCATCAATCACAATATTAAAAGAGGGTCATTTTGAGAGGCTAGGTCATGTCATAGTTTTTATTGTAAATTGTGACAGAATTGAATTCAACTTGATATATCTGCTAGCAATAAAATGCAATTCAAAAGTATCTTCGAGTGTTTCTACAATAGCAAGTAGATCGATCAACCAACTTTCTTAGTGGTTGGAATGATGATGACAAACAACACAATTTCCAATGACCAAGATCTAGATAAGGAATCATTGAAAGGAAAATAATATCTGGCAATGATCTGGCCACTAACAAATAATCCTAATAGTCAAGCCTCAAACCTAAATAAAAATCCTAGGAAAAAAGCCTTTTATGCATGTTCATAAATTACTTTGAGAAGCTTCAATAGTAGAAACTGACACAAAAAATAGGGCTCTGTGGTGATTAATACCATGAGTGGTTGACATCAAACCATTTTCATTTTCTCCAATCATGGATTAGTAATGCATTCTACATTTCATATTTGAGATTAGATAACTACAAGGCTGCCACAAGATAAAAAATATAGTATTAGAAGCAGAATCCTACCTTCATCATGTAGAGGGGCACATAATCAATCCCTCTATACTTCTTCCTTTTTCCTCCGTGCACTCACCTACTCCAAAAAAACAATGACTAATGGGACGCTATCTTCATTGTGCAGAGGGGCACAAAATCAATCCATCTATGTTTCATCATTTTTCCTTTTGACACTCACCTACTATGGAAAAGCAATGACTAATGGGATAGAATGATTAATAAAGTCACCATTGAAACATGCTAAAAAAGATGATGAAACCTCGCTCAATTGTTGTTGAAAACATGCAAAGATGATGAAAAGTGTTGGGTTGTTGTTGTGGACATGGAAAGAAACATATGTGGTTGGGTTGAATTTCCTTCTAAATTGTGACCGTAGTCATGGCCTTTGTTACAACCATATAGTATTCCATGTGTTATGCATGCATTGACAAGGTTGATGATTGTTTAGTTAAACCTATTTCAAACTACTAACTATGATAGGTACTCTTTTCTGTGGTTTCTATTACATATCCACTCATGACTTGGCCTTTTAGCATAGCACTAGGGACCACAAGACAATCTACTTCACCGAGGGAGAGGATGTGCATTACATCCCTATTTTTCCATGACGTTGTTTTTGCGACTTATGCAGTACCAATCATGGCGATAACTCCAAATATATTTTTGATCTAAAACCCTAGGAGTTACAGGTTATGGATCCTAAAAAGGGTGGACAAATTAGTCGAATGGAACCAGAAGGGGTGGAATTGCTTGAATCCTTCCCTTAAATATTGCATAATTTCAAGATATTTTGGTGGTATGAGTTTCGTTGTACATTGTAGAGGTATCACGAAGGCATCTCCATGATTTTTTCTCAGAATTTTGATGCTTATGAAACAATATTGGGAAACCTCTTGATTCATGTGATTGAACATTTCATTGTGGTTGCATGTAGAGTGTCCATGTATGAAGAGAGATGGTGGAAGAAATATAATATACCTACTAATCTAGTCAATAGGTTTCTTTTTCTAGAGCACTATGACCCAGATTGGATCCAAGGTATTCCATAGAAAAGGTTGAAAGAGGAATGAAAAAATTCTTTGGCCATAATTCGAAGGTATATTACATGAGAGGGAAGGTTTTCAACTATTCAATGTTATCTCATACTATTATTAATGCATTTAAATGGTGATAATCCTATGTGTTTACCCTTTTATTTGCTGAAGAGTTTAAAAAATATGTGAGAAAAGGTTTATACTCATCCTAAAACTGCTAACAAGAGCTTGTTTCATCAAATATTGATAAAAAACATGGTTTTTCATGCATTAAGTGAGGTTTGAATGTATTGGAATGAATTGTTGAGCTCATTAAGACTCGAAAAACAAGGATTTAAACAAAGAAATACTCTAGAAAATAAATCTACAACCTCAAAAAATGAGAAGGAATGCCTCTAAAAGTTCTGCAAAGTCATAAGGAGACCCCTGTGCAACTACAAGAACTAGGTCTAACAAAAGGAAGCTCCAACTACAACAAGAAGTTGAAATCAAACATGAATCTAAATACGTTGCTTCTAAACATGGATATATAAGAGTTTTGGCATAGTTTGTATAAGGAGGATGGAAAAATAAAGAGAAACACAACTGCAAGAAGTTAAGAAAGAACCTCGAAAATATTATAGCGATGAACCTTTTAATAAAAACACTGATAAAAAACATAATAAGGTGGAAAAGGGTGAAATAGTTCGAGATCACAAAAGAAGAACTAAAACTAGGGAAACTAACAAACTCAGACTCATTTCCTAAGCCTTATTCAAGCCTATTTGAAGAAGGACAATTTCATTGTGCTTGATGATGATGTTGATGAGAAAATTACACAAAAAACAAAGGAACAATTACAAGTTCCAGAGAGAGTCAATTCTAAAGATGAAATGAGAACAAGAAATCCCAAGTTGTCAATTGTTTTAAATCATCATGCACCTCAGGAAGATTATAGTGGACATCAAGAAAAAACAAGGGATGCATCAACAAAGAAAAATATCAAAAATATGCATATGGTAATTAAAAGAATTGAAGCTTGAAAAGAAAGGTGATATAGAAACCTTCATGTAGCTTGTTGTTTTTTCTTGTTTTAGACGCTAACTTTGGGCACGTTCTACGATAAACTAGAGACAAAATTTAAAAAATGGAAAAAGGTTTTTGTTAGGACTGGATTGATTTATAAAAACCTCTCTCAGTTTTACAACATCTATCACGTTTTATTATTATGAGCATAATATTGAAAATTATTTTGTTGGAAATCGAAACTAGACAAGGATCTATCAGATAATGAGTCTTCTTGTACTTTACTAACATTTACTTCCATCTCATCATCTATAGAATTCTGAATATATGAATCAAATTCCTCACATCAATTTTCAAATAGATACTTAGTAGGAAAAATTTATTTGCAATGAGAATGAATGCAACATGAAACTCTTTCAGGGAAGAAATATTGGAGATACGCAAGGATATACACCATTCTCGAGCCTTCACTTCTAAAGAATACCTGAACAACTTTATCAAGACATCCTCATGAACAATGTTTAACTGATGCATAAGTTCATGAAACTGCAACAAATGTTCAATAGGAATGTCCCAATCTTATCTCTTAAATATCGACAAACAACATTCACATTCTTCTCTAGAAGGCATAGGATTGGGAAACCTAGGTACTTTGGAAAAATCACAAAATGTATACCTCTGTGGAAAAATGGCTTCCGTTTCATCTAAGGTTATAGATTAGTGGAGTCGCCTGTGGATTCTTCCTTCATGGAGTCGCTGATCTGTAGTCAAATCATGTCCACTTCATGTTCACCAACAAGAAGAGGATCTAGACATTTCCGTTCTCCTGGGGAAAAAAAAATTGTTCCTTTGTCCCTTGCAACGATGCCAAAATATGTTAGTCCCTAAAGTTGCACATGAATGAAAAAGGGTAATTTATGGAATCATCAAGTTATTACAATGGTTTTTATGAATAAATATTGTTTGGTGTTTGTAATAGGTTTGAAGTTTAAGCAGTGGGTAAATAGTAATATCAATTTCTTATCATAGGAACATGTTCTTATCACACTTTTCTTAGTTTCTGGTTGTCAATATTATGAGTTAAACAAGATGTTTGAAAAACATGACAAAGGTATGTGGGTTTCCAATTTTTCCACTCACATATGAAGATTATTATTTCCTAAATATCATTTAAGATTAAGAAACATGTACTTGAACATAACACATTAAATGAGTAAGTAATCAACAAAAAATTCATTGACTCATATCCTAAACAAAAAAGATCAATTTTGCATTTTGCAAAAAATAGACATACATTCAAGTAAGACAAGAAAGAATATAAGACATAAGAGAAATGTAACCATCATATAGCCATTTCAATTAGTGCAAAAATGAAACATATTCTAGTCCTTATTGATAGAAACAAAGTTTTAATATCTCCACTCCCAACCCCCCCTCCAACCTCTTTCTACATGGTTTATATAGAAAGATGATTATTAACCACATTACAACCTTCTAGGGAGTGAAATCTATCCATAATATCTATAAATAAAGGAAGAAAATTTGAATTGGTGATCATCCTCATGAGATCTCTCAACTGGAAAAATTTTAATTGGTGATCATCCCCATGAGATCTTTCAACTGAAACTCCAAATTTGGGACAAATCTATTTTGAATATACTACTATAGCTAGGGTAATGAAAATATGGGTCAAAACCTATCCTTCATTCTTAAAAAAGGCATAAGGATCCTATATCTTCATATATATGATGCAACAAATCCTCAAAGTATCTAAATACTTGATTTAAATATCCCTAAAAAATAGGAGATGAGATTGATCAAGCAATTTTGTGAGAAATAACTTGGCGAAATTCTAAAAAATAGCCCTCAAATATCTATTACAATCTCTCAAACTGTGATAGTTTTTGTAAAGTTGAGAGATGTTTTTCTAAATGAGTTTGTTCTTGAAAAAAAAACTCCATATTTTTTAAATTCATCTCGAGTTTCTCGGAAAATGTTCTCAAAGTTAGTGTCTAAACAAGGAAATTGATTTTGCAGAAATCCTGAAAAATAGGCCTCAAATATATATTTGAATCTCATTATATTTCTTGGTAAATATATGTAGTAGGTTATGGACCATTAATACAAGCAAACAACCATGCAAAATATCTGTATGGGTATTTTAATGAAGCTACCTCAGTCCTAGAAATACTAGGGTTACTTCCTTGGTCGACCAAGTAATTTCTTAGAAATCTCTTCCCTCCTCTATGTTGTTTCATAAATTCATTAGCCTCTTCATTTTGAAACCACAAGGTAGATGTAGGGAGTTGTAACATTTTAGAAAATATTGAAGGATCTAAAGAAATGAGTTGATGTCCTTGTAGTTGAATCATTCTTTTCTGAGAGTTGAACTTATTTGCACACCATTGAACAACTTCTTTGAAATACGTTACTTCTGGAATGCAACCAACTAATGTTATGCATGAAGTCCAAATTAATTTCACTTTTTTCTTAATCGAATAAAAAGCCTTGTAGTAATTGTATCCCCTTGACCACTGAAACTCTTGATCCTCATGCCCAAGTTTGTTTAGTGTGTCTCTGCAATGCAACTATTTTTTCTTACTTGACATCATTTTTCTCTATTTTTGGCTTTGGAAATAGGTGTCACTACTGTCGATATTACAATTTGGAATATTAGTTTTTACTTAATTTCACCACATATTGTCCTGATAGTTCAATCAATGTAAATCTTTCTTCAATGTTGTCGGCTTGCATGACATTTGAATTTATTGCAAGGTTTATGGGTGTTTCACAAGTTTAATAACAATATTATGCTTACAGAAGTGGAAACTAATGTGGAAGGGATCATAAATGTGATGGGAAGTGGTGATGTGATGTCATGGTAGATGAAAATTGGTATGTAAGAGCATGTAATATGAGGGATAGAAACTGTAAAATGTAGTACATAATACTACGAACCTAAGGATATGGAGAAAGGTAAGGAGGCCCGCATCAAAACAAGAAATGCAACTAAGTATGAGAGATGGTCGTTTTGAAGTTTGCAGAGGTAGGGGGTGCATTTTGGAGAATATAGGAATCCAAGTTGGTGGGTATGCAAAATTAGTGACTCAAGAAAAAGTTAGTGGATGGTATGTGGCCCCGTATTCGCTTTTCACAAAAAATGGTTAAGTGTTAGAAAGTGAAAAAGGTGTGATTTGGGGAGTGTGAAAGTAAGAGGTGCATTTTGGAGGACACACAATTGTGAACTTTGGACGTGCGGGCTTGAGAATTGTTCTACCCCTGCCCCACATTACTTGAATTCAGCTAAGTGTTGAGAAAAATCGATAAAGGAGAAAAATACCGAGGAAGAAAAAACAAATTAAAACAATGGAAGAATATTATGGATAGTTAATTGAAAACAAAAAATGATCACGAATGTGGATCAACACTAAGTCCATTCTAGGCCGCCCAATGTTCGACCCGTTGATATGCAGTATGTTGGTATGTCATTTCCTGACTTTGGTGGCCACTACTGAGATAGTGTGTTGCCAACTACCTTATTGGCAACCTCTATCAGATGCTAGTTCAGTTGGCATCCCTACTAGCCTTGTTGAAAATTGGTTGACTACTAGTAATGGTGGTTGAGCTTTGGCATCCCTCTCTTGTCTTCTTCTATTCGACTGCCCCACGTGCAGTTGGAGGCCTGCTCTGGTATCCCTCATGGTTGTGAATCCTATGACGATAAAAAACACTCCTTTGTCGACAACTTCCAATTCTATAGTCAACAAACCTTCTTCTCAATGTGTAGTTTGCGTCCATGCATGTCACCCCTGTCGTCTCCCTACATCCCTACGTTGTCAATTTTCTCTCGTTTCCACTTTTCAGGGGCTCTTTCCCAAGTACCCTCACCAAAAATTTCCACTACCATCTTATCCACAACCTGACACCCTCACGGTTGTCACAGCTCGATCCACAATGACTCTAGTTCGTGAAATTGGTTTCTCACTCAAACCAACACCCATGTGTATCATTGTTGCATCCTCATCCCCCCACAACCATTTCTGTAGATCATGAACCAGATCTCTCTATAGAATTATTCGACTGCTCACCGAGTCATATGCTTCCGTGCAGAATTACAATGTGTTCTTATGACTGTTGTACGACGACTTTTGTACAACTCTACTTTTATTTTTATTTTCTTTTTATTAAATCTTTACCCTACAACTTGCAAACAAAAATAAGAATTTTATGTGTTGTGAATCATGTTCTAGGAAAACCAATTCCTCTTATAAATTGAGCTCTTATACCATGTTAAATTCTCCTAACCCATACCTCCCGTCGAATGGTGCATGCGCAGTCCATGTCGAGGGCGCTAGTACCCTGAACTGTTAGTCCCCCCCCTCGCCAACCTTGCGACCCTCGCCAACCTTCTAACCGACCACAGGCAGACCCCCCCCCAGGACCTCTCAGAAATTTGGGCCTCTCCATGGCTTTCTTTCCTTAGCATTTCTGAGATGAATCTAGGCGACTTTATGATCTAGTCTTTGGTGATAGCCGGTGGAAGACTACTCAACTTAGATCTCCGGAGGCCCGATGTCGAATTGACCTCTTCACGAGGACCCTCCCATCCTACTTGAGGACTCCACGGCCCGGGGCGAATGAGGACTCTCCAATGCGAGGAGCAGAATGCGTTAGAGAAGAAGCTGCTGAGGATCGCGAAGAAGGATAAATATCACAGTATGGCCTTAGGAAGCAAAGTTGATTCTACAGTGACAGAGCGAGGGCCGGAGACGAAGTGTTAGAGCGACCGGATCACTTACATAGCGGAGGAGCTCCGGACAGAAGACCTCCAGCCCAAGTGGCCCAATTACTCCCCGTATGTCTAGCTTGTCAGTTAAGTCGCAGGGTGTCAGGTGTTTTTTCTGTCAATTTCTTTCCAGTTTTAGAGGAGTATCTAAGAACTCCCCCGCGACTCTTTCACTTCTGCGCAGCTCTGGGATAGTCTAGCGGCACTTTATGATCTAGTCTTTGGTATTCGCCAGGGAGTGGAAGACCTCAACTTCCGTCTCCAGGAAACTGATGTCAAGGTCGACCTCTTCCTGAGGACCCTCACATCCCTGCAGGACTCCCTGGCCCCCGGACAGAATGAGGACTCTCCAATGCAGGAACCGAATGCGTTAGAGGAAGAAGCTGCGGATGCGAAGAAGGATAAATATACAGGCGCAACCTTAGGAAGCAAAGTTGATACCACAGCGACCGACGAGGACGGAGACAAGTGTTGGAACGACCAGATCACTTACATAGCGGAGGAGCTCCGGACAGAAGACCTCCAGCCCAAGTGGCCCAATTACTCCCCGTATGTCTAGCTTGTCAGTTAAGTCGCAGGGTGTCAGGTGTTTTTCTGTCAATTTCTTTCCAGTTTTAGAGGAGTATCTAAGAATAACTCTTATGTTTCCAATAGACAATAGAAGTACTGAACAGTTTGATGACTCTCGGATCATGGACTGGTTTCCCCTCTATTGGGGCAGTCCTTTCCTCTTCAGTCTGACCATCATGTATTTTGCTCGGTTACTCTGCCACTGAGAGGCACTTAATATATTTTACTTACTTAAAAAAAAAAAAAAATCTCCTAACCCATCACTTGGTAGTTAATTCCTAGCAAACCCTTTCTTTAATAAGTTTATTAAGAATATTTAACTTAATAAAAGGACAACTGAGTTATTAATAGAACATTACAATGGAAGCATAATAAGGAAAGCATACACAAATTACACATGTAATTTATCGGTAAAACACCCCTCGAAAAAACCCTAAGGGGAAACCGATACCTTTTTTATTTTATTAGACAAAATCCTACGCTCCCATCCTGGGATAATGGCCCACCTTAGGAAAATACAAATGAGAAAATATTCTAGCCTAACACACCTAGTTGTTATTCCTTTGTTTCCCCTTTTCTCCTTTCCTCGGCCCCTACCCCTGCACACTTGGATGGAAGTCCTTTTCCACTCACTCAATGATATCTCACTCACTTATTTTGTATGTGTCTTCTCCTCTCACATAGGATTCCTTTTATAATCTTGAGTTTACCCTAAATTAAAAACCCTAGATCTCCAAAGTGATCAAAAGTTGATATTATATATCACCTTCACTTTATGATCTAATGGATGGGATTTAATTTAATTCACTAATTCCAAATCCTAAGGAATTTAATTAAATTAAACTCACATTGATTACAAAAGTGCATTCACTTTAATAATCTCATTATTAAATAAAATACCCTATGTTCTGAGAGGTATTAAGGATGAATTCCATATGTTAGACAAAAAACCGATGTGGAAGTACCTATCCAATGCTACAAACATCAACAATAAAACCCTCCAAACACAAGAAAAAATATTTCTTTAATACCACTTAATGCAAGGTTGAGGCCTACTGATCAATGTGACACAAGAAGCCAACACATAGTGATTGAGAAGAAGAAAATTACACTTGTTTTAAATTCCACGACTAATTATTAATCTTTCATACAAATCATAGGAGACACAATTTAATAGGAAAATGGGTCTTAGTATATCTATATTAAAGGTTAATTTACTCACCATTTGTACAACCCAAACCCCATTCTCCCTATTTCAAACCAAATTTAGAACCATCATCCCATCCTCTATAATACCCCTAGGCAAAACCACAATTGTAAATGTACATATACTTTATAGGCTGGTGAGCCAGGACATTTTGGGCCATAGCGCCTTTGTATATATGTTTTGAGGGTAGAGTGTATGTGTGATTATTGGGTTGGAGTGCCTATATGTTAAAAGGCCAGTGATCCTATCATTGTAATATGTAATCACACTCGATTATGTTGATAAAAATACATCACTGCTACAAACCAATTAGAAAAGAGTATGGGGGGGTAGAACCCCACTAGAGGGAAAGGGGCCTAAGATTCTAGGAAGAGGGGTTAAGAAAATGAATAAAATATCATTATTCCTAAATTCAAAAGTCATGTAATGATTTTAGCCTAAGTTCCTAAAGGTGGGGAATGTATCACCAAGTGGGGTCCATGTAGTTCCTAGCATCACAAGTGTCAAGTTAGGAACACATGAATACATAAATTGGAAACTTAGTGTATTTTTCCATTCATTATCATAATTCTCAAAATCACTCTTTCCATTCATACCTTCCTTCCATCCATCATTGGTTCATGTACTTGGGAGATTTTGCAGCCGAATATACCGAGTGATTCTTGGAGTACACTTCCTGGGGTGGGACAGGTTATGAGGAATGAGAGAGTGTGAGTTGGGAATGGTTGTTGGAGTTGGCATGTTGGCTTGAGCTTAATTTTGTTGTTTGTTAGACATTATATTGGCTTAAGAAGCCATTTTCCTTGGTGGAGTTTCTAGCCCCAACTCGGGGGTGACCTCCTTCTAATATTTTATGAACAACAGAGTTATGGATGGGAGGAACATCTAAGGTCTGTATCCCTTCGATGATTTATAAAATATAAGTATCTTTTATGTGCTTGTTATGAATGTTGTGTGAATAATTATGTTATTTCTATTATAATTATGTTTGAGAATTATTTTTTGTTAGGAATACATAATTATGTTCATAAATAATTTTCATCCGAATATACCCAATGATTTCTAGGGTACACTTCCTAGGGTGGGATAGGCTGTGAGGAATGAGAAACTGTAAGTTGGGAGTGGTTTTTGGAGTTGGCACGTTGGTCTGAGGTTAATTTTGTTGTCTATTAGACCTTCTACTAGCTTAGGAGTCCATTTTCTCTAATGGACTTTCTAGCCCCAACTCTAGAGAGACCTGTTGCTGAGAGTTTATGAGAAACAAAGTCTAGGGATGGGAGGAACATGTAAGGTTTGTAGTGAGTCATTGATTTACAAAAGATGAGTGTCTTTTATGTGCTTGTTATGATTTTTTTGTGAATAATTATGTTTGAGAATTATTTGATGTTAGGAACTCATAATTATGTTCATATGCAAGGAATTTAATTAATAAATGATATTAGAGAGGAAACGTTTTGTGTGGGCATGGCCCAATTTGGGGTTGGGGATGCTACATGCTCCATTTGAGCTATACACATTTCTCTTATGGAAGATCAATAGTTACATCTCCTGCAACCCAATAGTTATGATGATTCACTACTTGGCATTTAACTGCTTATTCCTTCATATTCACCAATGACTTATTAGATTGCAACTCCCAACATACCAATGTGGACAAATATTTTGTAATCTTGAAATGACTTAGGTTCATGTTCTTCCTAACATGTGGCAATTTGTGATTTGGTGTTATGTTAGCTCAATACAAGTTTATTTAGACATGTGTCATATAGAAATGGTCTTCAAGGTCATATTTGTAGCTTTTGGGGTGGGGTCCATGCCCTTGTATAACCATCAATCTTATCTTTCTTTTCTCTTTCCTAATTTATATGTGGGCATACGTCCACCAATGATAATTTATATTATTCCTTCACCCTCACATTACATATTAGTAACAAAGATGTGGAGGGGTGGAGGGAATATAATGTTATCCTTCTTGTTTTCATAGGTTACTCTGCCCTTGTACCTTCCACCATATGATGTCATTGCTTGCTTCAAGGTTTCAGCCTTTGTTTACTCACAACCTTAAAAGGCTCCACCCTTATCATTATTTTTCCATCCACCATAACATATGTTCCTCCTCCCTACAAACCTTTCAACCGACCTGCATTTCCTTCATGTTTAGAAATGCAAACGATGTGAATCCAAGGTGCGTGATTCTCCTTTGCATGATCCTTCTCTCTTATCCATATTCTAGCTTATAAAACAAAACAAAGTTTAAAAAAATGTATTTTCACATCATCACTATACTCCTCTACACATACTTTGATGTGGGGTGAGGAAATGTAGAATCACTACCCCATATTAATTCTCTACCATGCAATTACTTCACATTCCATGTAAAGGTGCATGATTTACAACTTTAACCCATATGTTCTTCAATGGGCTTAGATTGTTTTTTCTTAAACAAAAGCATTTTCCATACTTAGTATTTCTTGAGAAATGTTTGAATACTTTAACCTTCAACTTACATCTTCACTCTACCTCCTATAGCTGAAAACAAATACTTTAAATAGAAGTTAAATAGAAAATGTTTTAGGGCGACACTAGATTACATAAACCCCAAGGATGCTTCCCCATTATATCTAATTTTTGTATTTCTTAACATGATTTTTAAAATTAATAGTGAGAGAGAAAATCAATTTTATGGCAGGAGAAAAATGGTGCATGTACCCCGCACCCTCCCCCTGAAATGATCCCTACACCATCCAAGGGGAGCATAAAGCACAGATGCATAGATTTATATCACATTTGTATATGTATCATTGTGCATTGATGCAAATTATTCACTTCATGATTCAATTAATGTGTATAGTAGGAACTCTATGTTGACCCTCTTTCGCTCTACACCAAAGGTGCAATGGAAGAAGCTCCCCATTGACCTATTATAGACACACTTTGCAATGTAGAAGAGGGAGACATAGTGAGTACATGTTTTTAATTCATTAATTCATGTGTTTTTTTTAACAAAATCTATGATGACAATTTTCTACAAAAGTTGGTATAAGTTTGTCTATTTTTCTACAAAATCTATAATGACATTTTTCTACAAAAAGTTGAGACAAGTTTGTTTATTTTTCTAGGAAATATGTTAACAATTATTTGTGGTTGTGGGAAGAGAATATTTTTTTTAAAATCTATGATGACAAATTTTCTATAAAAATTGGGATAAATTTGTTTATTTTTCTACAAACTTTGCCAACCATATTTTGTGGTTGTGCATATAATTTTTTTTTTTGATTATGTATATAAAACTTTGTCACAACATTGGACTCAATTGAATTACAATAAAAATAAAAAATTAGATATCCAATAAAAAATGATATATAATTAAAAAAAATTTTATTTAAAATTCATTCTAATTTTAATTAAAACATATAAATTAAAATTATATATAAACATCTAAATTAAACAAAATAAAAAGTTATTAATATTTTTATAAAGAAAAAAATATTAATCTCTTTCAAATTTATAGGATGCTTAATTTTCATAATTATTTGTTGCATGCATTTCAATTACTTCTACACCACTTATCAACTATTATCAACTATGACTTATCAACTATGCTAAGGAAAATATCCACATCATTGTCTAATTCTTAACCATAGTTAGAGCCCATGGACATTGTGAGGTCCAATGTAATACTATATGTCTATTTGCACCTACAAATGTATTAGTGGTGGTGGGGCTTTTCATTTGTGAATTTCGAGGTAAACTTTGAATAAGTGTATGTTTTCATTGTTGGAGAACAAAGTAATAAGTGTATGTTTTCATTTGCACTTGAAGTTTACCGCACCACGCACAAATGTCACTCCCATCTTGCAGTCGTGTCAATAAGGCAGTGTGGGAAAGCGTGCATTTTGGAAAGAGGAGCCAATGCAGCCATGGGAAAGCGTGCATTTTTAAAATAGGAGCCGTTGCGGCCATGGGAAAGAATGCATTGAAAAAGCATAGCCGTTGGGGAGACGAGGCAAACAATAAACAAGGAAATGTGATGGGAGAGTGATGGGGAGACGAGGCAAACAACAAGGAAATGTGATGGGGAGACGAGGCAAACAATAAACAATAAACAAGGAAATGTGATGGGAGAGCAGAGGTTTCCCAATTGGCCGTCGACTGTCTGCAAGACGGGTTGATGGCGGTTCATTCCCTCTAGATCATTGAGAACGGTGGGAAGGGAATTCTGCAGTAGTTGGTGCATAGTCGAGCCAGGTCTTCCATACTCTGCAAGACCGGGCGGAAGGACATTGTGCGGGAACCCAGACGAGGCTCGACCCCTCGACCTCCAGAATGCGCATGAAAGAACATATTCAACCTATCATATTCAATCTTGAAGAACATGTTCCGGGGAAGTCTTGAAGAACATATTCCATCTACCATTACTTTCTTATCTTCGAACATGAAAGTCCTCGGGCCACCGAATGTGAAGGGACATGACAGAATATGGATTTGTGTAGGAAAGAGAGCAGAGGTGGTCTCATTGGTGGTGCAGAGCAAAGAAAGGAACCCCAGGCAGCGAATAGGTATCTGTATTGATTACGTTTGTTCAGGATAATACTTATGTTCTTATCTTCTTCCATATTGTATACCACTAATCCCTTTTGTATTTAAACTAAACAGAACATAGCAGAGAAAACTGTTGCTGCAGTGCAGTGCAGATCAGATGAGATGGGTATAATTGGTTGTTAAGCTGATTCGTTTTTTATTTTATTTTCAATTTCTCTCATTGTTATTTACTCTGTTGTTGTTTTTGCAATGTCAATGGTTATTTCTCTGTTGAGTACAGCATGGCCATGCTCTAATTTTTTCTTTGCTTGTAACGTGTTTCTATATTTTGGGTTTTCTATTGGTTGTTTTTTCTTTTGTTTTCATTTGGGTTTCACATGGGAGATGGTAGTTAGTTTGGTTAAACCCTATAGTCGTGGATGATGGACATTCCATATGAAGAGGTATGGGGAAGAGGTATATTCCATATGAAGAGGTATGGGGGAAGAGGTATGCAGCCCTAATTGCATGGTTTATTTAATCTGCAATTGCATATGTGTTTGTTCAATTCACTGGTTTATATATATGTGCTTGCAGGTGTAGAAATATTGTAGAGGGGCGCTGGTTAAGACTCCGGAGTCTGTAAAGAAAAAGCACTATCAAAATAGCACAATCAAATCAACTATGAAGGATTCTTAGTAGAGGTATTTCTCATTTATTTAACACTTCGCATGACTAAGAGCCCTAAAAATTCTGTGCTATATTTATTGAAAAAACAGAAGAGTTATTATAGACACTTGGAAAATAAGACAGAGTCTAACAGCGCTTTTTTATTGGATTTTTCCATCCATTGCTTTTCCTCTCGCTAACTTTGTCACTCTTAACCAAATCCTAAATCTCTTTTTTCTCACTTCTAACCAAATTATAAATGGCGTTTCCTCAGATCCCGATTGTCTTCTGCGGAGCCACCACTTGACTTGATTGTTGCCCTGATCTCTGCCCATTATTCTTTACGGGTGGGCTTTTGTATTTTAGTTTTTATCGGCCATTTGAATCTACGGCTTCTTTCACTGACTTTGTTGAAATCGGTGTCCTGGAAACTGTAAATTTGAAATCAGAATGCTTGTGTTTGTCCAGCTGCTTCGACAATTTGGTTTATGTTGATGGTGTTGTACCTTAGTTCACAATTTTCGTTCTGCATTTTTCTTGTTACCATAACCATTTTTTTCATAGGTAGCCTTATCAAAATTTGGTTACATAGCTAAAATGGTGGTGTTGTATTACATATAAATCCCTTAGTTTGCATTAATGGTTGGTGGAAACCTTCCTTTTGGGAGTTCAAACACAGTTTCTTTCTGCCGAACATACTAGACTTGAGATTCAATCTATTTCTCCCCTCGATCTGCGTATCCGGACTGTTCAAAAATTGAAGAATCTGGAGGGCAGCGAGTTCAGTTCTGGAGAGAGGTCCAAAAGGTTGAGTGCTCTATTGTTGCAGAGTCAAATGCTTCTAAATTTTTCTAGGTTTTTTATTTTAATTTTGTGTCAGTCACCAAAAGGTCGAGTACTCTATAGTTGCAGAGCCAAATGGGTAGAGTGATCTTTTGTTGCAGAGGCAAAGACCACCAAATTGAACAGTATAATTTTCATTTCATTTACACGTTTCCCATCTTTTGACGTACATTGCAAGCAATTTGGTTTTTCCTGTAGAGATGAGATCCACCAAATTGAACAGTATAATTTTCATTTCATTTATATGTTTCCCATCTTTTGACGTACATTGCAATTTGGTTTTTCCTGTAGAGATGAGATTTTATGTTTTTTTCCTGTAGAGATGATATTTTATGTTTGATTCCATTAATATGATTTTACGTCTGATTTCATTGAATGGCAGTGAAGAGGATATCCAGCGGATATAAAGGCCAGATTAGTAAAGATGTTTTATTTCATATGCGTAAAGATGTTTTATGCGTAAAGACATACATTACTAAATATTTTTTTTTTTTTCATTTAAATTTTAACTATGTATAAATAATTTGCAATGTACTTTTACGATTATTGAAATCTAAAATACTTCAAAATCATTGATGGGCACGGAATATCCACCAATATTAGGTTCGGCTCTTTCCATTTTTTTAATTTTGTTTAAAGTAAGTTGAAGTTGTTTAGTATGATTAAGTTTAATTTTATGATATGAAAAGATATTTGATTTATTAAAATTTTTTT